>WEKY01056755.1:0-33223 GCA_013390045.1 Picathartes gymnocephalus | reverse complement strand
TTTTTTTTTTTTTTTCTTTATAGCAATGTTAGTCATTCCTTCCAGCAAGTACAGGTTAAAACAGTTTCCATCATGAGATTTCTTGCAGGAGAAGCAATATCAGCTGAAAATTTGTGCTTCCTTCTAAAATTGTTTTTAACGTCTCTTGTTGTTAGAAAATGTTTTTCCTCTTATTTTCGGTGTCTCCTTTGGTTTGACAGCAAGTCACAGAGATGCAATTTTTCTCTTTCTCCCATGTCCTGTGTCAGCTTGGCAGCTATTTCCTATTTCAGCTGGGAGGGAAAGCATTTAATCAACGAGAAAAGGGCAGGGGGATTCACCCAGGAATAGGTTTGAAACTGGTTTTCACTTCGGTTGAAATGGAGTAGATTCCAGTTACTCCCTTTAATTAAGGGATATTGTGCTGTTGCTTTAAAGCCTGCTGAAATCAGTGGGAAGATGCCACGGACTGCAAAGGGCTCTGGAGCAGGTCCAGTCTCCTTTTGTGGTATAGAAGTGATTCTTCAACAATTTAAGAGTTGGAGGGGCTGAATCAGAAGCCAACAAGTGACCTGCTCGTGTATGAGGTCAGGAAACACAGGTCTGAGCTCAGCCCCCACTGATTCAGGTGCTAATGAACAGCCCTGTTTTCCCTTCATGGAGCGTTTCCGCAGACCCGCTTCCCTATTTTTCCTCAAGTATCCCAGCACGGCTTTGGAAGGGGAAGGGAAATCTAATTTGTGTGTAAATACAGTATTGTGATGTTTGTTTAATGCCTTTGTTTGCTTTGAAAGTTCATCCTGTACTAATGAATTTACAAAACCTACATTATCCATAAAACTGTCGCTGGTGCGGGATCCTGTAATAACTCAGATAACGTATTTAAACCACGAGTGAGTTTGCTCTATCCTTGAGTTGATAAATTGTGTAGCTTCATTTGGTAGGAATCAGCAATTTTACGTGGCAATTAATTTTAACGGCAATAGGGAGCCAAAGGACTACATTTTTATCCTTGGATTTTGGCACATGTAGGGGAATATGCTCGTGTTTACTGTTCAGGTTGCTGCCCTGGGAAGCCGTATGTGTGTGTTTGCAGGGAATGTCACTTTACAGGCATTACGGCCACGCTGCTCCAGCTCATGGTCCAACCATCCAGATAAACCATTTTGGGGATTTCTCATCTCTTAGAATATGTCAGAAAGAGGGCAGATGGCCAAAAAAAATCCCTCCCCAGCATCTGTGTTGCTCTACCCCCTCTCTGCTGCATGAACTTGCTGGTTACCTTTTTTTATTGTGTAAGTCACCCCCATCAGGGATGATGCCAAAATCATGAACTTGGAGTCAGAGAGGAAGAGATCAAGTTTTTCTGAAGTGATTCCCATTGTTTGTTTTCCCTTTGCTGGTCTCTGATATCCAGCCTGGAAACATCCCCTTTGTACAGTTGGCTGGGAAACTGTAATTGTGTCGGATCTGATCTGGGAACCAGGAAAGCCTTAATTCCAATCTCAGCTCCTGCCACTAGAGTTACATAGTGGAGCAAGTCATTTGACTTGATAATTTATGTCTGTGACACTGACTGCATCCTCAGCAGTGTGCAGAAAGCACCGGAGTTCCCCTAAAGCTAAAATTTGTCTTATGGCAATAAAAAAATGCCAAGGGAAGTAATTTGAAAGGAATTTATTTGTGATGCTCCTAAGTAACATCCACATTTTAGGGTTTTGCTGTTTGTGAAATGGACTGGAGAGATTTGGGGGCATTGCTGGGATAAAAACAAAACAGACATCACTGAACTAATGGGGTAAATCAGGGTTTTACCATAGAACCAAAGGTGCCTGTAGATCCTGAGCCTGTGTTTCAGGTGTTGGTCTCCCATCCATGACCACGGAGCCACTGGTTTGTCTGTGGCTGGGTGTGAGTTTCCAGCATTATTTGTGTTACAACAGCTCCCAGAGTGGAGTGATGGCTCCAGAATGAGGTTCAGGGAAGTTAGGAACAAGGTCGTGAGCCTGATGGAAATTTCATTTTGTTCCATATTTATTCTGCTGTTTGGGGTTGCACGGAGCTACTCGTCTGTAAAATGAGGTCGCAGCCAGGAAAGAAAGTTTGGGAGCTGCTGCTTTGGAGTTTGGGTTGAAATTAATTATTTGTATACCTTGGAGGGTTGCATTGGTTTTTAAACAAGGCTGTTGGATTAGAAAGCAGTGGGAATTCGTTGTGAAACACTTTGTGTGATGGCCAGCACTTGAACCTGGCGCTCCCTTGGTGCGCTGCCAACCAGAAGTTTGAAATTGGCTGCTCAATGTTGGCTGTGTAGTCACACAGGTATTTCATCACGTTATTTCAGAAATCCTAGTGGCTCCAGATGCTCCAGGGCCATGGAGGAGTTCATTGTGGTCGCAGTTGGAAAAGCTGATCTGGTGTAGCTTGTGTTATACCCCACATATTTAGACAGGAGAAAGGTGGGTACAGAAAGGAAGGCCAGGCTAATACTGGTTTGAGAAGGAAAGGTCTAACCAGTGTGGAATTGGATGTGAAAAATGCAATACCAAAGAAGTCAGCTTAGTGTCTTCAAAGGAAAATATTCTCTTATTTTTTCTAAGATGAAAACAAGCATTAAGTAATAATCTTTAAAAAGCTGAGTCCTCCTCAAGCACCAACTGAACAATGCCGATAATTTGAGGAAAGAAAAATGTTTATTTTCATGCACAAATTCTGTGGGCTCTCTGGAAAACAAAAACCTGAAAAAACAGCTGAGCCAGGTGCTTGTAAGTGCTTTTCAAGGGGATTTCTCTGTCCAGGTGCTTGCATATGCTTTCCAAAGGGGATTTCTCTGTTGGGCCACTTTTCCTGATAGCTTCCCCATCACCCACTCCCTCTTCCTTCTGCTATGAACTCTCTGATGTCCCCACCACCCTCCTGCTCTCCTGGTTCAGCGTTGTAGGATTATTTTCAAGGTGAATGTTTATATGCAGGCCATGTTCATGAAAATGAGTCATCTGTGTAGATTTTGAGTTGTGAAGTGCTGACTCTGGACATATATTTGTTTTTCTATTTGTTACTCCCTTCCGAAAAAATCCCAAACAAATATTTAAAGGTGTTCTGCTTGGGCTGGAATTGCTAATTCATTTTCAAATTGCTGTGCTTTGGGGGTATTTGGTGGAGGGAGGAAGAACAGCCCTCCCTCATCATCCCAGCCCCAGAGATGCCATGTGGGAAGCTGCAGGTTGCTCCTGCTCCTCCAGCTGCAAACTCAGCATTGGAAGGAGATATTTAGCCTCCTTTTCGTGGTTTGCCTTGTGACTTTATTGTTGCATGTTTTGTGTTCCAAGGAGGAAAATAAATAGCAGGAAAGGAAAGGAGAGTAGGGTTTCTGTATGCTTCCTGCATCTTGCGGAGATGTGCTCCTTGTTAGCTGCTGATAAGGAGGTTTTAAACCCACAGGTTTTAAAATGTGGCACATGGTTAAGCACCAGGGAAAATGGATGCATTTTTTTTTTCTCTAAAAGAGCCATTCCCTGGCAAAGACTGCCATTTGGAACACCTCTGCTCTGCAGACAGGCTGAAAGAGCTGGTGTTGTTCAGCTTGGAGAAGAGAAGGCTCTGAAGAGACCTTGGAGCCCCTTCCAGTATCTGAGGGTGCTCCAAGAGAACTGGAGAGGGGCTTTGGACAAGGGCCCAGAATGACAGGACAAGGGGGAATGGCTTCAAATTGGCCCAGGGCAGGATAAGATTAGGTGTTAGTCAGAAATTCTTCCCTGTGAGAGCGATGAGGCACTTGAAGCCCGGAGAAGCTGTGACTGCCTCATCCCTGGAAGTGTTCAAGGCTATGTTGGACACAGCTTGGAGCAACCTCATCTGGTAGAAGGTGCCCCTGCCCATGATAGGGAGTGGGAATGAGATGAGCTTTGAGGTCCCTTCCAGCCCCAACCATTCTGTGGTTAGGCTGTAGCTCTCTGTGTGCATGTGCGATGCTGCTGGTCAAGGTTCGAATAAAACCACTTCATCCATCTCTCACTTCAGTCAATAAAACATGTTTTGATTAGGCAAGCCTTGTGTCCATCCTGTGCTCTGTCAGATGCACCTTCCTGGTGCTCAGGAAGGGCAGTGTTCATGGCTCAGTCCCCACTCAGCTTTGAAATGCCAAAGCTTCCATACTGCTCCCTCCTGCACTCTCCTCTTCATTGCCCAGATTCAGCCAACTCTTGAGAGCTTTGCACTTTTGGGGAGCTGACAAAATCCATCTCCTGGGTTCCTTTGGTGACACCATGACTGCGGGTGCAGATGTTTATGTCCAGGAGTCCTGGAGCTACTCTATGCTTGCAGTAGGTCCAGATTCATGTTGATATTGTACAAACCCCTGCCTGTGTGGCTGTTTTCCCTGCTGGCACTTCAGACGGTGCCTACGAGCGTTGGCAGGCGCGGCCCCGGCGCTGCTGTGGGCTGCCCCAGAGCCGTGATTGTGTTTGCCTGCTCCCTAGCAACTCGGTGTGCTGCTTCAATTACAAAGGGCTCGGAAAAACGCGCTCCATCTGGTTTTCCAACCCCAGATGCGACCACCCCAAAGAGTGATCTAATTCTTCTCTATATAGACTTGAAAACTTCTCACCAGTTGGTGGTGCGGGAAATCAAATAAGAATCCCTAGGAGCAATAAGATCCACATGCTGGCCTAATTGCACATGGAGCTACACTGCTGCTCCTGCTCCAGTGTGTTTGCAATGCTGCTCTCAAAGGCGTATTGTTAGGCAAGGGGAAAACCCACAAATCTTAATTTGAGAAATAATTTAATGTGGGCCAATAATTAGCTATTCGCGGTAGGGGCCCCTTCGTGTCTGGTGTGGTGTGTGAGGAGAAGGCAGGCAGGGCTCGTGGGCAGCCTTGTTCTGTAGGGCAGGGGATGTGGAAAGGGATAGTATCTCATCCTGCTTTTCAGTACAGTCCTTTTAGTCTGCATTAGGTCATCTGAGAGTCTTATTCTTGCTTTAATGTGGTTTGGGTTTTTTTTTTTTAATTAAGACCAAAAAAAAATGGTGCTGCTTTCCACCTCTGCAGAATGAATCAGGGTAGGACAAGGGGGAATGGTATTAGAATAAAAAAGGGGTGATGTAGGTTAGGTGTTTGGAAGGAATTGTTCCCTGTGAGAGTGGGGAGGCCCTGGCACAGGGTGCCCAGGGAAGCTGTGGCTGCCCCTGGATCCCTGGAAGTGTCCAAGGCCAGGTTGGATGGGGCTTGGAACAACCTGAGGAGGTGGAAATTGTGGAAGGGTGGAGCTGCATCACCTTGAAGGTCTTTCACACCAAACTCCTGTATGATTTTGTGATTTTGGGAAAGGAGAAGCAGAACCCAAACTGGGGAGTTACTGAGGAATGGGAGAGTATCGCACAACCTTGACAGAATGTTGAAGCATAAAAATTCCTCCCTCCTCTTTTCCGCAGAAGATGCCATCCTGAAATTCCTTGTTTAGGAATTTTTCTTGTCTTAGGGCTTGGGATCAGACCCTTATCCTTTTAAGCTTGTCCTCAGGTGCCAGCAGCTCGCCCTGCCTGGCCAGCATTGCACTCTTCTACACACGAAGAGCCAGTGAGGGAAAGTCCGAAACCATCTTCCTACGCAGTTAAAACTTCAGACTGATTTTTAACGAGGAGGTGCCAGCCTCGAGCGCTCGCTGTGTCTCTTGGAGCCAGCCCTGGTTCACAGAGGGGGTGTTTTCCGTCGGGGTTTCCTGTGGGAGCCCCGTGCCGCGCACGGGAAGCGTGGCCAGGCCCGCGGCCATCGGCCTCCCGGGCGGGCACAGGGAGCCGTGCCAGCCCCGGCCCGAGGGCAGGACAGCCCCGGGCAGCCACGGAGGTGAGCCCAGCTGTCCACAGGAAAAATCAAAAGCTACAGAAAGGCACGACCCCTTGGGACCCATGTTTTGTCAACAAATCAAGCGGGCGCTATTTTAAGCCGCTATGTACCTCACGCTTCCTGTTTTTCAAAAGAAACTTCTTGTTTTTTTCGCTTTTATGTTGACGGATTTATTTTAACGGCTTGTTCCTGAGGCGGTGTGAAGGACTTTTCCCTCCCACGAGGAGGGAGAAAGGTTCCCTGGGGTCTGCCAGGGGGAAGGACACACTCATCCGCCTCCCAAGGGCTGCTTGGAGGGTTCCTGGGTGCACCAAGGGGACTTGAAGGTGGGCAGCCATGGGGCGGCTGTCGAGGGGACGGTGCTAAGCTGAGCCATGTGCGGTTCTCTTTCGAGGAGCGGTGGCCTAACCAGTCAGGACAAAGCAAACAGTGTTCATTTCCTGCTGACCTTTTAACACCAACAGATGTTTTCTCTTACAAGTACCATAGGCCACTTCAGTCCCTGACCTCATCAAGTGGGCTGCTGCCGTTTTCATGCTCAGCAGTCTATAAAATTCCTCATTTAACCTGTTTGCCGAGACCTGCCTGCAGAGGTGGATCTCCTGCTTTGGGCAGGACCTGTGTGCCTTTAGTGTTTCTGACTTTCTTTTCTCTGGATGGACCAACCACTTCCTCCTGATTTTTGTACTCTGTGGAGGATGTCAGATGTTTCCTGTGATGGGGTCTATCAGGCAGCTGGGGGAAGTGAGTTTCCCTTTATAATATTTTCCCTAGCACAGGTTGGATTTGAAATGGCTGGAGCAGTAAGTCCATCACCCTTATCCCTGTTTGTGGTGGTTGAGCAGGATGAATGGGATCTTAGAATCACCTCCAAGCTCAAAAAAAGAATGGCAACACTGGAACTGGGTCTTTCATCAGTGTGGAGCCATCCTGGGACCTGCTGGTGCCTTCTCCACCCTGCCCCATGGGTCTTGGTCCTGCCCAAGGGAATCAAAAGGATTTCAGCTCCATCCCAGTCTACTCTGCTTGGAGATCGCATTGGTGTTGCTTTTTTACCATGGTGTCTTCCTCCCTCCCACATCACCTGTGGATGGTGCTGGGTGGGGATCTCTGCAGGAGCTGAAGCAGTTTGGAATGCAAATGTGGTGGGAAGAGCAGTTAAGCTCTCATTCCTGACATGGGCCAAGGAACACGCAAGTCTGGCCATGACCTGTGTGTCCAGGAACATCAGAGATGCCTAGTTCATCCAGGAGACACATAAAGGTGATTTCTCTGGTGGATTTCCTGGCCAGAGCCAGTGTTCTCCTACCACTCCTGCCTGGAGACCACGGGAGCAAGCTCTGCCGTGAGGTAATGGAGGAGGCTGACCAGTGTGTGTGCCATCCATTCTTTGGAGACCTTTCCCTGTTGGTCAAGAGCCTTTTGCCAAAGTTGACGCGGCAGTAGTGTCTCATGGGATGTTGTCAAGCAGGATGAGGTGTCCCTGTGTCTGGGGTGAAAGAAGCCCCATGTGGTGCTCGTGGGCCAGTTTATTTGCTGTGCTGTGTGGTGCAAAGCTTGTCCTGGGTTCCGAGAGCAAATCCCAGAATCCCACATTGGTTTGGAAGGGAACTTAAAGCCCATGCAGTCCAACCCCCTGCCATGGACAGGGACACCTTCCGCTGTCCCAGGCTGCTCCAAGCCCTGTCCAACCTGACCTTGGGCACTTCCAGGGATCCAGGGGCAGCCACAGCTTCTCTGGGCACCCTGTGCCAGGGCCTCCCCACCCTCACAGGGAACAATTCCGTCCTAATCCTTTTTTTACCTTTCAGGTGGGGGATGTTGGAGATATGAATGATTAGCAGTATGATTTTCAGTTATTGTGTTATGCATCTGGAAAGGTATGTATGTTAATCCAAAGTTCACAGATTTATAGACTCTTTTATAATAGCATGTTGAACATAAGTTGACAGATACTCCCAGGTTGCCACTTGTTGGGTTTTTTGCCTTTCCCTAAAGAGATATTTTGTCTTGTGTTTGTTCTTTGAGTACTCTCCATTTGTACTTGGCGAAAGAAGTTCAGGAGTTTTATTTCATGAGTTGTGATTCTATCCAAGAGCAGCATTTCTGTGCAGGAAAAGGGGAAGCAAGCTCTCTGTGAGTTAGGTTACCCTTCTTTTCCAGTTCAATCAAAAAGAGAAGAATGCAAATTCTTAAAAATTCCTGACTACTACCCAAACATTACCATTTTTAGAGTTTCAAGTTTAGAGAAAATGAGTCACAGGCACTTTTAATAAAGGATTGCTCAAAATAGAGTGGAATGTGATTCATATTAAAGAACGAAGACCCAAGAGAGGCAACAAAGAAGCTTTTAACCTGATGCTCACTCATCCCCGTGAGGTTATTGAGGAGGGAATAGTTGGGATTCCCCTCATGGCACCTGGCACTGGGGGGAGCAGCCTGCAGGGATGCTGCCCATCTTGTTTGTTGGGTTTTATTGGTCAGCGTAATTAAGCAATGCCTAATTGTTGAAGGCAACCCTGAAGATGACAGCTTTGAGGCTGAGGTGGAAGCAAATCTGCAATTCCAGACACACCTGCCTTTTGTTCCCCAGCACCGAGCATGTGTCCAGCACCACCCTGGGCTGTTCTGAATTTTAGGGTCACCTAAAGAGAGATGTCCCATCCACAGCAGTGTGCTGCCTGCCGGCTCTACCTGCAAGCAAGGAGCACTCACAGAAAGCTTGTAACACAAGCCTTGTGAGAAGAATTGTTTAACAAATAGCCAGATAATCTCGTTTGCCTTTTCCACGGTGTTTTGGTTTGCCCTGCACTGGCAGTTAGCCTTTCCCAGGTTTAACTTTGCAGAGATTTTATCTTGCCAGCCTGCAGAGGCGGCTGCTGGTTGTGGAAAGCATCCCTGACTGACCAAGTGGATTACTGGGAAAAATCGATTTTACTTGGTACATTCATATGCTGAAAAGCAACATAATAGCGTCTGCTTTGCTTCCACGCCAGTGAGGGGGAAGTGCCCCAACATGTGCTGGAGACCCTACACGAGCCTGAGAGGCAACTGAGTGTTCTGGACCATATCCATCACCAGTGTAATTCTGACGGCATCGTTTTGGCTGACTGAGCAGGACCTGCAGAAATGCCTTAGGTGTACGTGCTGATGTATATTTTGTGGCTGTCTCTACTTAAGTGCTGAACATTCCCCGTGAGCTATGAGAGCAAAGACCTTCCCCGTGCTCCTTGCAGCTTCTTCAGTTGATGTATGGTGTTTTCCCTCCTTTTTGTCAAAGTACCCTCTGTCCCAGAGATAATCCAATTGCTATTCACTGCCGTGCAAATACTCTTTTGTATTTGTATCTCTTTTCTATTTAATTATACTGTATAAATGTCCTCGGTAAATTTGATAAGTTGGGTGAAGGATATTGATTTTCGAGTCTCTCTTGTGCTGGGCTCCTTGTAGTAGAAGCAGCCGTTCCCCAGGCCTGTTTCATGAGGAGGTTTTGAAGGTACACTGTTCAAGTAGCTATGGATAACAAAGGAGTTTCTTTCTCTACACTCATACTTGATCTGCTGATTGCAGGGTTTAAGGCCAGAGAGAAAACATTAATGTTGGGTGCTTTGTTTTTTAAAGCCTTAGATTCACATCATCTGCAAAAGCAGGTGGGAGGGGAAACCAAGAATAGAGCCATTGCCTTCATTCCTGTAAATAAAGCTACCAGCTTTGGGATGAAAGGAGAGAGGGACGCTCCCAGGGTTGGATGAGGTCCTGGGGAGCAGCGGGAGAAGCCTGGAAGTGTTCAAAGGCAGGTTGGATGGGGCTTGCAGCAAGCTGGTCTAGTGGAAAGGGGTTGGAACTAGGCAGAGTTTAAAGTCCCTTCCAACCCAAACTGTCCTGTGATTCCATGATTCTGTGACTTGCAGCTGGACAGGGCCCCGCTCACCCCTCCATCACCCCGTGGCTGACGACAGGGCAGGAGGGGAAGGAGAGACCGGTGGGTGTGCGGGGAGGCAGAAAGGAGGGGAGGGAATTTGCAGGGTTAAAAGGGGAGGACCAGTGGTCTATTTTTAACTGCAGCTTTGAATGTGAAGTGTCACCGATGTTAAAAAAAGCTCCTGGTAAATGGTGGGGAAGATGCAGGCGATAGTGCAAAGCCAGCTGCAGCTTTTTGAACTGTTCGCTGATGTTTGTGAGGAGGCTGCAAACACTTGGTTCGTTGTGATGTCTTAATTTTCCCTTCCTCAGCCCCAGGTCTCCCTGCACAAGTGACTTTCTTTAAACAGTGCTTAGCTCTCAGCCTCATAAGATTATTTTTGTTCTTTAAGAGGCAAAGAAGAGAAAAATACAGATATTTGTGCACTTTCCTTTTGCACTTCCTTTCGTCGCATTCTCTTGGAACATAAAATGTTTTCTTTTTTTTTTTTTTTTTTTAATGCTGAAAATTGGACGCTGATTTTTCTCTGGCTAATTTCCATGTATTTCTCAGACAGGATTTTTAGCCTTGATCTGTAATGCAGGCCTGTGGCTGTTCTTGCTAAAAGTTTGATCCCACCAGAGCTTTCATTATAAATCCTTATTTTCAGTGGCAAATTGCTTTCTGCAAATGTCACCTCTCAGAGGTTTGGGTGGGTAGGGGGGGACAGTGTCCCCACATTACCGGGCCCAGCACCTCTTGGCCATCCAGCCCCAACTTCCCCAGGATTTGGGAACGTGGGGATTCGATGTGTTTGCTGCTGGCTGCGCTGAGGCAGGAGGCTGGAGCCATTGCTGTCACGCCAGTGATCCGTGGGATAATGCATCCCCGAGTCGTGGCCGTTTCTGTCTATTGTGTCACCGAGCCGCGCATTAAAGGGACCCCGAGTAGGTGTTGCTACAATAAACCCTAACAGCTCTATAGGAGCCGTCACAGTTCATTGCATCAATAATCTGTGTGTGAAGGCGTCCCGAGCAGGCCTGGGCGCACAATGGACTGTTACAGCTCCAGATGAGCCTGTGTAAATTTAGGTCAGTAACCTGAGTGTTGCTAAATCCCAAAATTGCCCTGCTACAGGGAGCTGGCAAGGCTTGGAAGAAAGATGTGTAGATTATGCAAACCTGGTGGTTGCAGAGGATATTCTTGACTAAAGGTTGGTAGTGGGAGAATTATTTAATTGTATTTATTGCTGCTGTCTAAACCTATCTCCATTCACTTGGGTCCCTCCTTCCCTCTCCTTTGGCTCGGTGTGAGCGATGCCGGAAGAGCAGGGATGGAGGGATGGGAGGAGCAGGGAGCAGGCAGCGTTCCACAGTTGAGCTGTCCCGCATCCTGACGAGCTCTTTCCCACGGGACTTCATGGAAACACTCACACATTTCCATCCTGCCTGTGCCTGTGCCTGACCCCGTGGAGCTCAGTATTGTCTGGAGCATGGGTTTTGCAGGCAGATCTCCAGGGGCTCCCCAGATCCCTGATTACTCCAAAACCCACTCTCCATCCTCATCACCAACGCATTTCGTGATCCAAGCCCACCTCGAGGCTTGATGCCCCAACACCTGGCTGGGCTCTTCTCCTCTCTGCCATTCTTTGCATCCTGCCCCTTCCTTCCTTTCTCATTTCCCTCAGACAAGGCCCTTTTGTGGGTAGGTGGAGGGAGCGGAATGCCTCCAGCACTGGCCGGAGAGCCCGGTTCTCATTGTGGGTGTATGCCTGAATGGAGACGTAGCCTTGAACTCTTGAACTCTTTNNNNCCTGAAGGGGGACGTGGCCTTTAACTCTTTAACTTTTTTTTTTTTTTTTTTTTTTTTTTGTCGAGTAAAGCTGCTATGTGCTGAAAACAAACAGGACTCACTCCGATGGAAAGAGATTGTATAGTGGGAACAGGTCTCAGACCATGAGAAACAGGGTTTTTCCATGTTTCCTTTCTGAGAGTTTCCATTTGAGATTTTGCCAGCTCTGGGGCACCAGAAGATGAATTAGCTGCACTGTTAAAGGTATTACACGTGTTTCCCCCTTCCTGAGACTTGTTAGAACATATTTTCTTCAGTGATAGTAATAAGTGTTACAAACAAAACACAGTTTTCCCCTTTGAATATTCCTTTACACGGAGCATCATCTACATTGAAAAAAAAGTACGTTAAGCAACATGAATAGCTTCAGGCTATTTTATTTCATGTTGCTAAATAAGTCAATGCAGATGAGTGCTTTTTATGTAAGAGTGGCTTGTAAATATAAGCACTAAGATAAGGGCAAACTATAACTCCAAAGACTTCCTGAAGACAGAAGAGTGTCACTGCTCCCTTTCACTATTTCCAGTCCAGGCAGAGATCCCAGGACAGGCTGTGGGAGATTTGACCGAAGAAAAAGATTGAATTTGTGCCGTGTTGGGGGAGTTCGGTGTGCTGGAGGAAAGCTGAGTCTCCTGGTTTGCTGGGGCAGGAGTGACTTCATCTTTGCCCTTCAGGTGAGCAAGGCCCTTCCTGAGTGAATGGTGGAATCTCCTGCAGGGCTTAAGGTTCCTCCTCTCTGCCCTCAACTGGGATTTGAAGAAGTGGGCTGGTGTGATCTTTTCCTGGCATATGTGGGTGTCTATGTAAGATTTAATTGTCTGATCCTGACTATGGAAGAATTAAGAAATAGGGAGTGAAGGGTAGGATCCCAGACTTGGAGACACTGCAGCTGTGTGTCCTGTAAGTCTGTAGGGCTGGGATGTGGGTGCCATCATGTCCTTGTCACGTGAACCCAATGCAGCAGCACCTGGTTACAGCTTGGGACGCTGAGTATTCTGTGGCTTTGCCTGTAAGGATGTCCTCATCCTTCTTTTATCATTTCTTTTAATTAGGAGTGATACAGAAGCAAGGACTTGCAGGAATCTCAAAGACAAGTGGCCCTGGTTGTGGTGTTGGTCGTCTGGCTTGGGCACCAAAGGGAACACTCTGATCCCAGGGTGGTTTGGGTTTGCATTGCTGTGGTGCTGTTCTGAACTTTCTGTTGAGGAGGAATTCAGGAGTAACTTGTGAGTATTGCGGGAGTGTTTGCTACATGCAGATGTTCAGTCAGATCCTGCAAGGCAGGAGCTCCAGGTGCTGCTGTGGTGCCTCTGCCAGCCCCGGGATCAGGGAGGGAAGTGGCCTTGAGGGATCAGCAGCATGGAGTCGGTGGGATGGGAGAAACCCAGAGATTCACAGGGGCACAGGGGGTGTGTGTGGCAGGAGGGGGTGCAGAGGTTGGGAGGATGTGGCTCTTGGCCCCATGGAGATTTTGGTATGCAGCTTATACTCAGGAAGTTTGATTACAAACATACGTGTATTTGGAGATGTATAGCGAGATATCTGCCTCTTTCCTAATCTGATTTGCATTTAGATGGGGAGAGGAAAACCACTGGAGCGGGGGAGTGGGTGGCTTTGTGTGGTTTCCCAGCCAGCAGAAGCTGAAAGTGATTTCCAGTTCACATTTAGCAGTATTAGTGGTAACCAGAAGGAGACATCTGAAGGTAAGTGGCCATGTCCTGCCTCTTGGCACTGAGGAAGCTGGATTTGCCTTTGTTCAGCTCCAGAGATGGATGAGCTCTCCCCTCTATCTCCAGAGATGTGTAATGGTGCCAATTTGCACTTGTTCTCAGTTAATCATTTTCAAAATTTAAAACATGAAGTGCTATTTGTGTGAGAGTGAAAAGGATGAAGTTTGCTGTGTTAAAGTNNGGGGCGGTCGACAAGTGAACTGAACAAAACCAAACCTTGGAAGCAACAATAGCTGTGCACCAAAGGGTTTATTTAAGCAGGACTTTTTTTCATAGCTGTTTCATCTTATTTTCCTCTTGTCCTTGCTCTTGCTTGCTCATCTATATGCAGCATATGGAAAGGTTGAAAAGTGGCAATTACTAAATGAGAGTCGACAGAAACTGTTCTCCAGCAGCTCCAGATGGGGTTAGTGATGCTGTTCCCAAGCTGCCGGCGCTTCACTCTGCAGTATAAAATGCCCTCTAATGGACAAGTACCTGCATAACTCACCCAGCAAACCGGCAAATACTCATTTTTCTCAGGATTTCTAATCTGCTGTGCTGATTTTGGTAGGGGAGCAATTAATGACTTGAGTAGAGAAGAGCTTTTGCTTATCCAGATGTGCAAACAGCCAAGGTTCACCATTCTCCAGCGCTGATCTTTGCGATTAGTGCAAATCAATAATTAGTAATTTAAAGAATTTTGGTAAAACGTAGAATGAGATTTTATTTTCCAGTATGGCAGGGATCCCTGGAGACTGTAAAATTATTTATGTATCGTTTCCTCTTGTTTTATTTGAAAAGTTAAGGGTAGTTTTCCAGCCGTTTACATGCTTCAACAAGATCTGCGTGTGTGTTACCAGCGTCAGATACTTAGAAAAACAAGATAAGAGAGGTTGAAGGAGGCCCATGATTAATTAGCAAATAGATTAGGCACTCACAAAGCTAAGTGGATAATTGGGGTTCAGCTCCTGGTTATTGTTTTGCCCACCACCAGCCTCTGAAAGCCGTTGGTGCAGGGTAAGCAGAGCATCGACCAGCTTCACTTCTGGTGCCAGAAAGAGAGATGACAGTTATTTTCTTTAAAGCAATTTTCTTGCTGTCTGTTGGGGTTGTTTGTGTGTATTTCAGCTTTAGGAATGAAAGGAGTGCCACTTCTGGTATTTCCTAGTTTTACTTGAAGGCTCACAGAGGATCTGTGGAGGGCTGTTACTACCTGACAAGGGAGCATTGTCTGGATCTTCTTTTCTCAAAGTCAAGAGCAAATCACTAATGTTGAAAATTGAAATTGGTAAAAGGAGTTGAAAATAAAAGAGATTCTCACTCCCCTCTTTTTTGTGCCATGGCTATTGTGGAAACTTGAATATTGTCATTTCAATTGGTTTTCATAATATCTGTCTGGCTGCTGAGAACCCAATCTGGAGAGCAGTTTGTAGCCTGACACACGATTCTTACAGAAACTTGTCTAAAAATCCAGTTCCAAACAAAAACCTCTCTCTTGCTTTACACATCATTAAGATGGAAGGGAAGAAAAATGCTACAAACCCATTTTTCCCTTTGAAGGGCACCTATATGTAATTGTGATTCTTCTTTTCCTGAGTCAACAAGTAGCTTTGACGGAGTAGATCTGCTGAGGGATAATCACTGTGACTTTCAAGGTCTGTAAGGGATGCAGGATCAGGCTCTCTGTGTCATCTTTGAAGCCTCATTATTTTGGCAGCGTCTGTATCTGGTTGCATAGTGTTTTAAGATGTGGTCTGCATCATTATGTAGCGTGTTTAATTTAGCAGCAGATGTGCAGGCTCATATGCCATTACGGTACATTTTGTTCACTCATCTAATAGCAAGTTCCTCAAAATTGTTACCACTTCTTCAGCACAAGACTGGTACAGGGTGTTATTCACCTTTTCTGTGTGATGAGGAGTGGAAGAGCCCTTTGTGTGCCAGCAGCAGGTGCTCACGTGGGCGTGCTGGCTCTCCATGAACACGTTTAACCCGCTGCCT
The DNA here is from genome assembly GCA_013390045.1 of Picathartes gymnocephalus. Lineage (NCBI taxonomy): Eukaryota > Metazoa > Chordata > Aves > Passeriformes > Picathartidae > Picathartes > Picathartes gymnocephalus. The sequence goes on along the minus strand of WEKY01056755.1, from coordinate 17,934 downwards.
CCCTGCTCTCCCTGCATGCAGGGAGTGCACCTTCCCCAGCAAGTTTCAGGGGGAAGGCAGCTGGAGGGTGAGGTTTTGGTTGTTAGGTTTCTGGGCTGGAAAAGAAGCTGGACAAATAATTTTTCCTGCCACCCCCAGCAGCATCCAGGCATTCCCATGGAGAAGCCTTAACACAGAACATCACAGAACGCTCCACAGCAGGAAAATCATTGTAACAACTGCTAAAAACATTAAACCTCATTAGTAATGGCTCTGTAGCAAGAGTCCTGCCCTCACTGTTTTGTGGGTGATGGTGGTCTGGGGGGGGATGTAGACTGCTGGGAGAGTGTTGAGGTTGAGCAGGCAGCTCAGTCCCATGCAGTCACTCACTCCCTCCCAAGGGATGGGAGGGATAGAATCAGAAGTATAAAAGTGAGAAAACTCATGGGTTGTGATAAAGACACTTTTATAGGGAAAGAAAAAGCCCTGCATGCAAGCAAAGCAAAGCAGGGAATTCATTCCCATGGGCAGGCAGGCAGGAGTTCAGTCATGCCCAGGAAAGCAGGGCTGTATCCAGCATGGCAGTGACTTGGCAAGACAAGCACCAACGCTCCGAACATCCCCCTCTTCCTTCTTCTTCTTCCCCACTCTACATGCTGAGCATGACACCCCATGGTCTGGGATATCACTGGGTCAGCTGGGATCAGCTCTCCTGGCTGAGTCCCTTCCCAGCTCTTTGAGTTCCCCCAGCCCCCTCACTTGTGGGGCAGTACAAGAAGCAGAGGCCTTGACTCTGTGTAAGCTCTGCTCAGCAGTAACAAAAACATCGCTGGATTATGAGCCATGTTTCCAGCACAAAGCCAAACCACCACCCCACACCAGCTACCACGAAGAAAATTAACTCTACCCCAGCCAAACCCAAGGTGTGATTTACAGCCAGGGTAGTTCTTCCAAAAAATGAGAAAAAGCCTCTTTTTTTCCCCCCCCACAGCTTCCTATTTCACATGCAATGGCTGAGCGTGTTTAATGGAGTAGGAGAAGTCAAACCTTGGGCCACACAGAAACTGAGATTCCTCTTCCCATGTGGGGGGGGTTTATATCTCTTAAACGTTATGGAAAAAAAAAATAAAAAATAAAAAAAACCAAAAAAACCAAAAACAAACAAAAAATATTTTGGGTAATGAAATTCTATGTTTGTTCTCACTGTCTGTATAAATGTTTAATCTGGTTTTGGTTCCTACTGGGCTGTTTGGTTTAATGGTGTCTTAACATTGTGAGCTTCCCGTGTTGTTTCGTTGTGCTTTAAAAGGCGATATCCCAAAATCCCATCCCCAGAAGGAGCGTGCTGCCCGTCCCTTCCCTTCCGTGTGCTTCCCTCCTCCCCTGCAGGCTCCGAGGGAGAGGCAGGGGATGGGGCTGAGCAGGGCACGGCACTCGGGGCTGTGCTGCCGGCGCCGGGAGGAGCAGGGATGGCAGAGTGTTCTCCAAGTGCTCCTCCTGCATTGTGCCGTCTCCTTTGTCCGCTCCCCTCCCCTGTCATTATCTCTGCGTGTCTCCTGCTTTCTTTTGCCTGCGTTGCCTTTCTTACACCGAACTCTGGTTCGCAGCCCTCCCCAGGGCAGCTGAAATGCTGAGCGGTGGGAATGGCCGGAGCTCAGCACAGCGAACACCCAGGGATGCTGGCACAGGGCTGGAGCAGTTCACGGCTCCCAGGGCTGTTCTTGCGTTCAAATCTCAATTCAGGTGTGATCGAGCTTTGAAAAAACTGGACCTTTACACAAAGGGCAGAGCTGCCCACGGCATCAGCAGATACTGACTTCAACAATCCTGCTTGGGCATCCTGCTCTGCTTCCAGCGGAGAGGACTGCTGTCCTGCAGTAATCATGAGTACAAAACCTTCTCCAGAAACTGCTCCTTTCCCGAGAGCCTAGGAAATATCCAGCAGTGCCATCAAAACATTTGGACTTATTGAAGTAAGGAACTGTTCATCTGAAAACCCAGTATAGATGTGAGGAAAGAAGGATGGAAATTTTCCTTTGCTGTTTGGAAATGGGACCTTTTGCAGTTCGTGGAGCTGGTAGATACCTGTAGTAGAAAATCTCCATTTTGTTGCTGCCATATTTTGTAGAGGGTAGAAAACGTAGTCAGTTTGTCACAGAACAAGGTGTAGGGAACACCATCCTGCTTTCCCAAGGCTGTGCACAGACAGGGAATGTGTGAGATGTGTCTGGAGAGGGCATCTCTTAATCACCTGCTAGGTGCTGGGTAGTTTGGTGGCAGTGCCTGTGATGGATACTCTAAAATGGATGTTGCCCACTGGCACAGGGTGCCCAGAGAAGCTGTGGCTGCCCCATCCCTGGAAATGTTCAAGACCAGGTTGGATGGGGCTTGGAGCAGCCTGGCACAGTGGAAGGTTTCCCTGCCCATGGCAGGAGGTGGAACTGGATGGGCTTTAAGGTTCCTTCCAACCCAAACCCTTCTGTGGTTCTGTGATTGATGTTTGTGCTCCTGTCCTACCTCTGTGTGCCATAAAAAGATGATAAAAAAGTACAAGTTGAGAAAGAGCTTAGAAGACAGGATGTTCTTCATAAATTCACTTTTCTCTTACTTTTGTCTAACCGTGCATCTTATTTTGGAAAATCACCTTTATTTCTTTTCGTTTTCCATCAAAAGTTGAGATTAAAAAAAGCTGTAATACAGCTTTCTCTGCTCTCATTTTCTGGCTCATGGATTGTGCTCTTTAACAGGCAGTATTCAGAAGCTATTTAATTGTGTTACGTCAGGATTGGGTTTTTTTTCCTAAAGTGTTGTATTTAAGTACATTCCTTCCTTAAATAAATAAATAGCTACTGGGCTATCATCGTTAGGGTTTCCAAGGGTTTCCAAGAAAATTTACATTTTGAAAGACACTGTTGGGGGCTAACACGGCCATGCAATTACTGTATGTAAATCACTTCACTTGTTTCCTAATCTTGCTGAAGATGAAGTACCATTTTTGTGCGTGTGCCTCTCCCTCTCAAATTTCCTGAGACAGTGAGATTTTCTTCTCTTTTAATTGCTGACCGTGATTTTTGTTCTGCCTAGCCTGATTGTGTTTATTTTATGGTGGGGGACATTTAGCCCTGTGATTGTTTTGAGCTTGGGTTGGCCGTAGAAACCATTGGGGATAGATTGAAGTGGGGTGCACGAGTAATTGCATGCTCAATCCCACAAATGGAAGAACTGCTTTCTTAATTACAGCCTCATGCAAAGGCTGGGGAGTATCTTCTTGTTTCTGTGCCCCACACATCTGCTTTTCTCCATTTTATCCATCCCTGCCAAACCCTGCTCAGCAGCTCCTGACACATTTTTAATAAGTTTTCTGAGCTGGGCTTTTATTGCTGGTTGGTTCCGCCACAGACTCCTGTCAGACAAAGATGGGGCAGTTCATGTCATTAGGAAGGAGCTCATTCATGGGCATTACATTAAGCTGTGTGGGACTCTGATGAGCAGTAATTTCTCTGATTGTTATTAGTTTCTTTTGTAGGAAGTTTTCCTCCAGGGAATAATGCAGGGAATTGAGATGGCTGGGGAAAAAAAACTTTAATGGACACGTTCAACCATCAGAAAATGCACTCTGTCAGAGTTAAGTACACTTTTCAAATCGGTTTTGTTTGGGGAAGTAAAGAGGGAAAGAGTTGCAGCCCCAACATAATGAACCATTTAAGTGTTTTCAGAACAAAATGGTAACTTTTTCTCTTCTGATGTGATTTTTTTTTTTCCCTAACCTGGTATTTCTCCCTGGAAGTGGAATGGGATGTAATAGAGGTAAAAAATCATGTGTGTGCCTGTAAATGTTGATCATGGAAATGCCATTAGCTACTTGGGCTTTAGATACACTAACAGCTTAATTTTTGTTGCATGAAATCTTTCTACTGTACCAAGCTTCTGCCTCCGGAATGGAAGTTTTCTGCATCTCCTAGAATGTTGCATTAATTTTTAATATGAGTGGGAATCGTGCTCTTTAGCATCCCTATGTTTAAAAAAAAAATCAATTAATTATTGCTATAAATCTCAGCGATTATGCTGCAGTTGTGCTGCTGGGAAATTGGCCATTAACTACCAGGAAATCGCCGATCATCCCTTAGTTGGAATTCAGCTGTACCGACACGAGGCTTTTCTTTTTTGGAAATTAACTATCAATGTGATGCATAATTGATAACCATTTATAATAATAACAATAATCTCCATGAAATTTTCATCCCGGCGTGCGGCGGCTTTGTTAGAGCCTTTACCCCTCGTGTGCTCAGCCTGCTGCTCTGGTTAACTTGGTTTTCTGGGAAGTTATTGGGGTGTTTTTAGGAGTGCCAGTGCTGGTGCAGAGGAATAAAATGCAAAGTAGGAGTGCCTGACTGGGCTACGTGAACCTGCAGGACCTGAAGTGCTTGAGAGGATGGGTTAAGTGTTGTTATTGCTGCTCTTCACAAGGGGAAGCAAAACTCCAAGTTACAAACATTGCTCAAGGTCAACTTCTGGACATCAACTTGGATTTTCTGGTGTGTTGTCTTTTCTTGTGTTGTGCATTTTTTGGTTTGCCACGAAAATTTTGTTTGCAAATGATGCAGTGTGAAAATTCACCTGCTGGAGAGGAGCTGTTTGGGGGTCAGTTTGAGTGAACGGTGCCAAGCTTGTGGTTATAGCTGGCTTTTCAGAATTTATTGAATTTTTTAAAACCTCTCTAGTGTCTGTAGGCAGAGAGGTTGGGATTTTGCACGGTGATACTGATGGCCACTCAGGATAGGATTTCTTGCTGTGCTTGCACTCATTCCCGACTTCCTCTTCCCCTTGAAAAGCCTCCAAAAATGTGGTGATGCTTTGCTTCGCCTCTAGAAATCACAGGTTTATAGTAATTCTGTCCTGTTAGTGCCATTCAGTGGGTGGTGGATTGCTGGTGGGGAGCAAAGGCCTCCTTCTTGAGCAGGATCCCACCTTGGGAAGGTTTGTAGCAGTTACCAGGGTCATCTGTCTTCACCTTAAAATACAAAAGAGGATATTGAATCAGCAGTCGCATAAAATATTAGCGTGAGTCATGTTGGATTGTTGGAATTCAGTTGTCAGCATGAGGTCTCTTCTTCCGTGTCTTGATTCATGAATACCGTTGTGCAGCTTGCTTTGAAAAACTCACACCTGGGTTTTACATCACAAAATCAGACCTGGTAGAAGTACCACAACAGCACATCCAGAGGCTGCAGCTGAGCTCAGGTCAGAGCGTTCAGGGATTAAACAAACCTTTGGCTCTCTGTAGGAGCAAAATGTGTCAGACCTGAAAGTATCCATTAAGGGTCTTCCTCTGTGCCACCAAATGCAGAAAGCCCTTAGCTTTTGTCTCTTTGGAGAGCATTTCTTGTCAATCAGCCACACACGTGGCTTTGTGGATCATTTTATCTGACTGGCATTGAAAATGTGTGCACTAGAAACGGCACTCGAAGTTTCATGTTGGCCCTTCAAGTATGAGGGCAAGGACAGGCTGCGGTGACAGCTGGAATATACATCAAGGTCTTCTTGCAAATTCAAGGTCCAGTGATGACTTTTACAGGGCAAGGTTTAAATATGAAAGTGTTTTGTGTATAAAAGTACTGGCAGAGCAAAAACTACTTTCCCTGTTTTATATACTCTAAGAATCCTTCAGCATCTGTGAGCCCACAAAATAACCTCGTGGATTTAATCCACTAGGAATAGATTTTTCAATCAGAAATAAAACTGGGAAGCCCATGCAGTGCTTTGGCAGTTCTTGTGTACGAGGCTGGTTTTTGTGATTGCAGGGAGGATAAAGAGACTGATTTTTGGTGCCAGATGTGGGACACTGGGGCTGAAAACTCACAGCTGTCCTTTCCAAAACCTGCTCTGCTGTTGGGCACAGGCAGTGCTCACCTGATTTGCTGGAAATCCCACACTGGTTTGGGCTGGAAGGGGTCTTAAAGCCCATCTTGTTCCATCCCCTGCCATGAGCAGGGACACCTTCTGCTATCCCAGGTTTTGAGCCCCATCCACCCTGGCCTTGAGCACTTCCAGGATGGGAAGTCCACAAATCTTAGGAATCCTCTCTTTTCTTTGCAGGATCCACAGTTGGCGGTATGCATGCCGATTCCTGTGAGTTTTCCTAAGTTCCTGGGGGACTGCTGTGCTTTTTGAGTCAGAAAGTTGCAAAATCCCGTCAAGAATGGCACTTGTGGATAAACACAAAGTCAAGCGGCAGCGACTGGACAGAATTTGTGAAGGTAAGAGTGTGCTTTCATTTTTCTGACAGGTGATTAGGGTAAAATACCTAATTTTTTCTTGTTTTTTTCTTAGTACTTAGGCATAAAGAGGTCCAAATCCAGGGCTGGATTCCCTGTCCTCTCTGTAGGCTCAAAATACATTCACCCTGTTCTGGTTACTCACTTGGAAGTCACGTGTAGTCCTGTGAATAAGACTTTTGTTTAATTACCTCTTTTCCTACTCTGTACTAAAACAATTTGGTCAGTCCCAATTTGAAACGTATTTACAATCATCCTGTTAAAAAATGATGGCAAATTTAAGAGCTGTTGTTCTAATGGTTTTCAGCCCATTGTTGTAACAGCTTTTATTTGGTTAGCGTATAGGGGTCAGGCCGGTTTGCTGTAATTATTCGTTCATGGTGTGTTACAGTGTCTCAGGACAGGTGACTTTCACCTTCTACATCAATTTTCCAGCAGAAGAAGATTTTAGGAAACATTTTCTATTGCAGCTCACGCGATATAAGTTACTTATGGCAGAAATCAAGTGACGGCAAACACGCTCTGACTTTTCGGTGTACACTCCAATAATTCTCCAGTGCTCGTGCAAGTTTTGCCATCAGCAACAAGTGCAGAGTGTTATTTTAGGAAGAATATCTTACGACTCTTCAGGAACTCCAGTGTTCAGCTGCTCTTAAGGAGATGGATAGTGGCCTGCAGGGTAACAATTTGCAGTATTACTTGAATGCCAGCGAGGTGAAATAGGATTTGGTGGTGGCTGAAAGCGCAGAGCTCACGGGGGAGTTGTGCTGCGCCCGTTTGAGCAAAATGTGTGGGGCTTTGTGGAGTTCCAGTGAGTGTGAAATGCTGATCAGCGGGACAAGAGTGGATTTTGCCTTGACTTTTCTGTATTATATGTTGCTTACTCTCCATTGCTGCTGTTTTAAACTCGTCACAAGTTACTTACCTCTTAATTTTGCTGTGTTAATTTTGGAAAAGGGGAGACAAAGCAGAGGAGATGAGTTAGGAGGGAGGATCCAGGGTACACTACAGCATGGAGCTACCTCTTTCTCCTACTGAATGTCATAAACACTCAGGTGTAGCACACTATCTCATCTTCAAAACTTACTTTGAACTTGACTTAAAAGAATTCTATCAGCTGAGTCTGGATTTTCAAAAGCTGCCTTCCTGGTTTGATGTTTACCATCAGATCTAGTTGCTGAGTGTACAAGAAATTCAAAAGGATCGTATGGCAAACCTGCTAACGGAGCTTTAGATGTGATTGAAGTTTAGATTATTTTTCTCTGATATATGAACTTTTTTCTTCTTTCCTGGTCAAAAGATACTCTTTTCTAATCTGTAAATGTGCAGGAGACATAGCTTTTTAAAGTATACTTTGTCATTTGCCACTGGGTTTGTAATTTGATGGAAGTGATGGGAGTCACCATTGCAAGATGCTGTTGTGTTGTATTTGTAAGCAACAGACAAGGACTGAGTGTGAGAAGGATTGTAAAAATTACCTTGAAAAATGCAAAAAGCTCCAGATTTGCCAAAATACTAGATTTGTAGGACAGCTGAAAACTCTACTGGGCTCTCTGATGGCTATTTTTTATTATAGGCTCCTAATCTTGGATTATAGCATAGAAAAGCACTGAAAGGGGCCATTTCAGCTGCTGTGAAAACACACTTTGAAAGAAAAAATGTCCATTTTTCTCGGTTTTGTCTTGAAAGGTATATGGAATAATCATTGAAAGATGATGAGAAGTAAGGGAGCCAGTTCAGCAGATGGAGGAGTCTTTGCAAACAGAATTATTCAATGAGAAGAATCTATTGCTCCATCAAGCTTAGGGCAATGTGGTCCAAAATAGTTGCTTTTAATGATTTCCTGCTCTGTGGAAGCACTTAAGGAGCTTTTCCCTCTAAATGTGAATGGGATACAAAGCTGCATTTACCTGATGGAAGACTAAATGTCTGGTAGCACAGAGGTGGATTTCTGTGCTTTTCCTGAAGTTGCATATGCCATCCCTTTTACTGTTCCCCACACAAACCCTTGCAGAGTTTGCTGGGAATGGACTTTATTCCATGCAGCAGGATGGTGGCAGGTCTGGAGGTGAAATATCCTCGGGCTACATGTTGTAATCACTGTCCAAACTGCCAGACAGATTCTTCTCCCTGCAGGCTTACTGAAACCATAACCAGACACATGTTGAGGGAAATGCCTTACAAACTGTCGGGGCATTAAAAGAGTTTATGAAGGAGTTGCTGTGTTTGTATTACTCTGTTAAATGTGCATCTGGCGTGGAAAAATAATCCAAGCCATACAGGGAGGTGGTATAGTTTAAAAAGCCAGTTCACAGCCTTTACAGGCAGGTTTATGAGTCTTCCAAACAGAGGATCTGTGCAGCCTCAGTGCATGGCTCAGCTTCACCAGCTCCTCTTGTTCTGTTTTTTTTTTTTTTTTAATATATATTTATGACATCTTTGTATGACAGCATTACTTTTTGCTCTGAGCAGGCTGGTTTGAAGAGGTGAGCTTTCTGATCAGGTCACAAATGTTGATCTGTAGAGGAATATGGGTGGGATAAAGGTCCAGACTTGAGGGGATAAAGGAATTTCAGGGCAGCAGCCTGCAGCAAAGACATTTTCAATAGTCTGTCAACAATTAAGTGGTTTGGTGATGCCCATCCCAATGAAGTTGGACTGTGCTCACAGTGGTCTTGGCTTACCCATTTCTTTCTCTTCTGGTTGTCCCAGAGACTTTGGGTGCTTATTCTGTAATTGGATCCATATGGGTGGAAGGATGGACCCATTGAATGGCTGGGGCTTTTGCAAATAATATATGCAGAGTGGTTTACATAATTTCTGTTTGTGGAATTGTGTCTTGTTCCATAGTGGGTCAAAGTATGCTTTAGAGCTGGAGCTGCTGGTGCTGTGTGGAGTCAGACTTGTCCAGCAGCCCCTCTTTTGGGTCCTGTTCCCATGAGTTTATGATTTTGCCATATTTGAAGTTCGTTTGAGCTGAAATTTTCCATTCCATGATGGGTTTTTTACCTCGGGGTGAATGAAAAAAAAAAAAAAAAAAAAAAATTCAAGAAAAAATTTTGGGGATGAATCGNNNNAATTCCAGCAAAAATTGTGGAGCTGCATCGGAGTGGGAGATGGAGAGGGAAGGATGTTGGCTTTGCTGTGTGTGAAACAAAGCCCAGGCACAGTCCTGCAGCCATGGAAGTGGAGCTGCCAGACCCGCCTGCTCTGCCTGGGATAAAAAGGGCCTGAATTTTGCAGCCAAGTCGCAGTGTGTAGGACTGGGCCCATTCCCAACCCTGGTGCAGCTTCCAGCCTTTCAAAGAAATGGCAGCAAAAGCCCTCAGGGCAGAAGCTCACCTGCCTTTTCATTTAGGAAACAACAACAGAGAGATTAGATGTAATTTTTTCTGTGCTGGCTGTGGCAGAACAAGGTGTCTGACAGTGCCCCCAGGAAACCCCACACTCAGAGGACCATGGCACTCCTGGTGCATGGCATCCATCCCTCCCATGGGACTCCAGTGCTCAAACACAGCATTCCCGGGCAAGGAAATAACTTGCAGCATCATTTTTGCTGCTTGCTCAGCTGATCTTCATCCTGTGCTTCTGTCAATATTGTTAAACCAATATTAAACATCACCAGGAGCTAGGCAGGGAGTGAGGAGCAGCCCATCCACAGTTGCTGGCTGTGTCTCTGGGAGCAGGCAGAGGAGAAGGTGCTATGGTGCTGTGTCATTTTTTGTTGAGTGTCAAAACTCAACAGGGACAAGGCAGCGGCGGTGGCACATCCCAGGTGCAGGATGGCAGCATTTTGTCTGTGTGCAGAACAATGTGTGTTTCCCAACACCACTGAATTCCTCTGTGATGATCCCAAGTGCAGCCTCTGCTCCAGAGCACTGCAGCCCTGCTAGCCTGTCTTCAGCACCAGTGCCATGGAACGGGAATGCCTGGCTTTAGAGGTTACAGTTTGCACTAACATTCAGGAGTCAGTTAAGCTTTCAACACATGCCGCAAAAGTGGCAGCCCTGAGATGAGCAAGAAGCAAAGTGTAAAAATAATTGCAAGGCCAAGCGAGCCCAGATATTTTCTGACAGTTTTTGCTCCAGGATTTGTCATTATCCAGTGGGAAATCATGTCCTTACGTGTCAGTTTGTGCCACCAAAGTTGTCTGTATTTTGCAAAATAGAACCGTTTGCAGGGCAAACAAGCCACTTGTATTCTTCGTTTTCTTTCAGATCCTTTGATATGTCTGATGGCTGATAAATGCCAGCACAGTCACATAATACTTTTCAGTGCTTCATGCACAAATCTCTGGCTTTTTGACTTGCTGCCCTACATTCTGAGTGGCACCCTGGTGTCCTCTTTGGCTGAGGCTTCTGTGGTGCTACCCGTAATTCATACTTCCTGTGGGAATTCCTCTTGTATTTACCTTCCAGCCTCTGTAGTATCTGTGCGTGTGGCCTTCACTCTCCACAAATCCTCGTTTCTCAGTGGGAATGTGACCCCGCCGTGGTTACTGAAGCCTCTTGGGTGGGTCTGAGTCCTTGATGCAATAATTTGTCTTGAAAACCTTGAGCAGGCACCTTCCCATGCCACACTGTCCAGCTGGGATGGTGGAATTCCAGGGTGGGTGAAGGGGCTGCCCAGGGAGGTTTGGAGTCCCCGTCCCTGCAGGAGTCCAAGGAAGGAGTGGAGTGGTGGCTGGGGACACGATGGGGATCAGTCACAGGTTGGACTCAGTGGTCTCAGAGGTCTTTTCCAACCTCGATGATTCTATGAAATGGAGGAGGGAATTTGGAGTAGGAATGGATGTTTTCAACATCACCAGAGTTATCTCTGCCTTGGCTGCATGAAGCTGGTGAATTCATCTCAAGGGTGGACAGAAAGTTTATATTCCACTTTTCCCCCTGTGACAGAAGTCAATGCAGACCATGTCCAGTGATATTTGAATAAATATACTATGTAATGGTAGGTACTCTGGTACCTACCTGGATCTATGGCACAGGTGTTATTTCTGTTTATCCTCCATAGAAGTGGACTTAATAATCACAATGTCAATTATTGCTTATTGTGCGCTTTCTTGTTGTTAAAAAAACCCCACACTAACCCTCAATAAAAGTGCCCCTGAAGAATTGTGATGTTTCTGGCTTTTCAGCAGTGTTTGAACAATGTGTCCCTGAGGTCTGGGCTCACACACCACTAACAGCAGACTGTAGAATAGGTTCTTATTCAATAGCCACTGTCCATTCGTGCTAAAAAATAGAGGAACCTTGCTCCTGGAACCAAAAGGGAAAATACACGTTAAAACTACAACTCTAGAAAGTGGCTGCCTCCAATTCTTGCTGCTTTGTATAATGTAACAGTACAAACAGCCAAAATGAGTACATTTGATATTTGGGTGGAGAAATTTTCTTCCATTCTTGCAAATTTGCACACCAAGTGGTATCTGATAATACTTATTTTTACTGCTTAGAAATAGAATCTTATTATCTCAGGAAATCCTTATCACCACTAGGCATTTGATGAGAAACAATGAGTTAAAGATGATATCAAGCACGGAAGAAACTGCTTGTCCTGAGTAAAAGTGACTTATTTAGAATATATGTAGACCTTTTTTATCTAGTGGATTTGAGTTTCTTTGTTCCATGAATATAAAACACAGTGCAAGGATTTCCCCCCCCACAATAAAGCTTTTTGTACTTTTTTTTTTTAAAGTTCCCACCTCAAAGCACATAAACTATCAGGCTTTTAAGGAAAGGTTGCTTACCACATTTAGCCTAGAGAAAAACCAGTATTAGGTTATCAGATCTTCTTCCATTGCACCCTGTGCTGATTTATGCAAACTGAAGATCTGTCTGGCTGCTCCTGATGTTTTTCTTTTCCAAAATTAAGTTCTTTGGCTTTTATGGAGGTTTCAGAAAATCACTTCAAATTCATACAAAAGCTGGGTTACACCTCTTTTTACCAGTGAAAAGTAGTGCTCTTAATTATCCCTTCTCTGGTAGAGTCATGGCATATTTGGGAATTACTTGTCATTAATAGGTTTTATTAAAATTTTGAGAATTTTTAAAAAATTGGACAGTATCCTGTGCATGAAGAAAGTTCAAGCAACATCAGTGGGCTTACAGATATTATTCAAACTTATTGACCTTATTCCATGGTTTTCAACCCTTTTGCTGTGCTGAATCAAGAACTCTCCAGGCTTGTAGGAGTCCCTCTTGTGCTTTTGGAGCTCTTATCCAGGGGTGTGCTGTTGTCCCTGCATGGATGCACAGGCTGCTCCAGCAGCTTCCAGCCCCGTGTGGATGTTTGTCCTGTACATTCCTTCCTGTGACATTCCATAGGGGAATGTGCATGACAAGACATAGGACTCGAGCCAGATATGAAGCCAGCCTGACACAATGCCCCAGGCATCCAGGCAAGAGTAGCACACAGTTAGATAAGGTTACAGACAAAAATTCCATTAATTTGGTGTGCATCATAGTAGATATGTGGCTCAAGCTGTTGCAAGAGGAGGAGCTCCCCTTTCCCTGGACTCGAGGGCAATGTGCACCAAAATAGGGAAAAATGCTTCTGTTGTGTTCTCCTTGTGTTTAAATCCACACTGATGGGAACTTAATACATGTCTAACTCTTAATTCTGCCCTGTATTTTTCCGTTTTCCCCAGCCTCCAGACAAGTTTCCCTGTAACACGCTTTGCAACTTCGTGTCATTAATTAAGAAACAATTACAGCTGATGAGTTCAATACCATCAACTTAATTTCCATCCTTCCCACATTTCCCGTTTAAATTAACTGGCTTAGGGATTAACATGTTGCCATCATATCTGGGTATTTTTTCTCCTTACTCTAAATCCTCCCCTGCATTTAAAGATTACTCAGAAAAGTGATAATATTCCCAGAATATTCACTGGGAAGGGGTTGTTGGAACAGGGCCTCGGGGCAGCCCTGGTGCCTCTTCCCAAGCTCTGGAATGTGGGAGTGCTGCAGAAGCTTCCTCCAGCATCCAGGGGGTGGAAGTTGGCTGCTTCCAAATATATGATGAGAAATGATCAGTCCTTGGGGACAGATGAGAACAGGATGGGTTTTCCTTCAAAATACCAGAAAAAAAAACTTGTATCTAACTTCTAAATTACACTGTTTCGGGGACTGATGGTGCTTGGATCTGGAGCAGTCTTTTCAAATTTATCCTGATTTCCTGAATATTTGCTGGTAAATATTTTGACAGGAGTAGGACATCTGGCTATACTAAAATAAAGCTGCAGGGAAACACATTACACAACTTTTCTTTTATATTTTTTGCTCTCCACAAACACATGTAATGGATCGAAGTGCCAAAACCATGGAGGTTTTCATTAGAGAGCTTTCTTCAAAGAGCAAGTTTTGAGTTGGTTTTGCATTTCTTAAAATTGAAGGACACTGATCATTTCTTAGTGACACTTTTATACAGCCCATTAGCTTAACACTATTAATTTGGTTTTTCTTTTTTTTTATTATCTTTTTAATTTTTATTTAAAACAAAACACTCTCTGCTGCCATCTAGCACCTCAAAACTTAATAGTAAAAAGGTTAAGTTCACAAAATAGCCTTAATTATAGATTGACACCCATTTCTGAGAGAAAACTGTGCTGCTGCTGATGATGATACAGATACTTGATTGACTCAGCAAATGAACATGAGCAAGGATGGTAAGGGAACACAGTAAGATACAGCTCACTTTTCATGGTTTGCAATACAACAATACAAAAGACCAGTCTTTTTAAAAAGTAAGATATAAATGCTTTTTTAGCTAGAGTAATATTTCCTCCTGTTTGTTTTTGGTTTTTATCTGTGATGGGTGTGAAAGGGCACTACATGTTTCAAGCTCTTGGCATCATCAAGGGAAGTAAGGCAGAGAGACCTGAACCCCAGCCTGTTTATCTCCCCAGGCCTGTATTACAGTCTAGTAATTAATTATTTTTTATGCAAAGCCCAGGCATGCATGGCAGAGTTCAGATTTACAATATATATTCATTTAACAGTGGATTTCTCTACTGCTTTCTGGGACAGATATAATTCCCATGCTTTTCATTCACATGCTGGTTAAATCTTGATCCTGAATTCTTATTAAAAATGATGAGATTTGACCTCAAAGTCTAATACCCGGTTTTGGAGACAAGGTGCTTGATGTGATTTCTAGAGGATTATTTTTAAGAGCATTCATAGATTACATCTTTGCAAATGGTTGAGGGATGTGCCCAATGAACCTTGTCTGCTGCTTTTCACCCGCCGTTCAGCATCCAGATTGATTTTTATTTTCTAGTCCTTGAGACTGTGTAGCTGTGTGCTGTAGGAATACATCTGATATTTTTATTATCCCTTTGTTGATGCAGGAATGTGACAGTGCTGTTTCTGCCAACTTTTATTGGAGTTTCCCCATACTTAAAGGCAAAATGGTTTCTGATTGAAGTTTGAAGAGCTTGCAAGGCTCATTCCAATGGCTCAAAGTGTGTTGTACAGCTGCACTTCTTTTTTTTAGCTGCAAGTGTGTTTTAGATGATTGCTGCCTTCCTGCATTTGTTACCTGCAGTTTGATTTTCTTCCTGGATGGCAAATCATTAAATGGTTTGGGTTAGAAGGGACCTTAAAGACCATCTAGTTCCACCCTGCTTCCATGGGACACCTTCCACTATTCCAGGCTGCTCCAAGCCCTGTCCAGCCTGGCAGTGAACACTTCCAGGGATGGGATATCCACAGTTTCTCAGGGCAACCTCCAAGGCTTTGCCAGGGGAGCAGGATAACATGAAGTGGTAAGTTACCACACGCTCATTGGGATGCTTCTGGCACATATCTCATTCTGAAATAAATAGAAGATAATTCATAGAATCACAGAATGTCCTGACGGGAAGGGACCTACAGGAACCGCTGAGTTCTGCCCCCAACAATCCTACCCTGTGCATCCCTGGGAGTATTGTCCAAACACTCCTGGAGCTCTGGCAGCCCTGGGGCTGTGTCAATTCCCTGGGGAGCCTGGGCAGTGCCCAGCACCCTCTGGGGGAAAGAACCTTTCCCTGAGATCCAACCTAAACCTGCCCTGACACAGCCCCATCCATTTCTTCTCATCGTAGGGAAAATTGGGGTAAGGCACCCATCTGTGAAAGGGGATATCCAGACAGAGAGTTGTTGTGTGGCAGTGACTGGAGACATGAGGGTGGGAAGGAGCACATTTCCTACATCAACTCCTTCCATCCAGAGGTTGGCACAAACCGGCAGCGCAGAGGCAGCTCCACAGGGATAAAGGGAAAGGTCACTCATTTCTTTTCATGAAGTGCTCCCATGCACCTTCTCAGCACTACGCTGGCTGGTGGGAGTGGAAAAGGCCTTGCATCCTTTCTCCTCACATTGGCTTGTGGGGTTTTGGGGGAATTCTTGGGGAATGATTCAGAAGGGCACTGCAATATGGTGTCACCAGCTTGGAGAGGAAACGTCTGCTGCCTTTGCCATGGGAGGGTCTTTGCTGTGCGTTTGCTGGGGTCCCATATTGCCCTTTTACTTTTCTGTGTGCCTGGGCCCAGTCATATGTCACCGGTGGGAATGGCAACTGAACCCAATCACTGGTCCCAGTTTGTGCATCCCATTTCAGGCCAGCGTGTGCTCGTGCATTCCTGGAGCCTCCCCCTCCAACGTTTATGGCACATTCTATCCCAACGCGGAGGGATTGAGTTACAAACGGACATAAGCTTTTGGTTTTTTTGCTTTCAAGTCATCAAAATGCAGAGTTCCATGAGGCAATGATTGTTTAATAACCGGCTGATCTTCAGAGTGTTTTGTTGTAACGCACCAAGTTGGTGTTTGTGAGCGTTTTGTTGGAGTCACAAAGCGTCGATGCTTTTGGTTTGGAAATTGGTAAAAGCATGTGGCAGGGCTTCAAGCACTGAGTGCTTTCAGATGCCATGCTGCTCCTTTGATTATTGAAAATTATTCCAGCACAATCCTGCTAATTTTCTCTTTGTGCTCCCTTAATTTCAGGAGACTGTTAAAAAGTCCATCTAGGCAGAGTGCTTATTGCCACTGTGAGGGAGACTTTACAGAGCCAAATTTTAGCAAATGCAGTAGTTTCAAAGGATTTGGAACATTTTCTTGCTGCTTTTCCTCTCCCATTTTTCTTTTTAATTTTGTTTCTTTTCAGTTTGTGCGCATGCATGTGTGTGTGTGTGCATTACTCACGCTGCATCCCATTCCTTTTTTTCTCCACAGCATCCGTGGTACACCACAGTACAGAGTAGCTCATTTCTGCTTCCCTGGCATCCTGCAAGCTGAACATGGGAGGAGGATGTTCAGGAGAGGCTTCCTGAGCTTTGGGGGTCATTAGGCACAATCACACGCAGTCCTTGAAAGCCCAGGCAGGGAGGGCAGCAGCATTTATCCTCCCAGTAGCTTTGTACCTTGTCACCTGAAAACATATGACAAACACTGATTAATCTTAACACCACCTGAATGTGAGAGGTGTATATTATTATACCCCTCTTGATGGAAAAGGAACCAGCAAGTAAGAAATTAAGCAATTTACTCTCTGACAGTGGCAGAGCGAGGTATGAAGGCTGGGTGTCCTGATACCTGCTCTCTCCATTAACAAGAGATGTATTTGTTCTCCAGAGGATTTTTCACTACCAGGGGTAGGATTCCTTTGCCTTTGAAAGAGAAATAGACTTTCCCATACTGCTGTATCTTACAGGTTTTGCTAGAAATTACATTTGGCATGTTGTTTCTGTTCCACTCTCTCCCAGAAGAAAATAATTGGGGAGAAAATATCAACATCTTAATCTCCATTAAAAATATTTTTTCCCCAATAGAAACAGGATTTAAATTTATAGTTGAAATATATTTTACAATAATAAGAAGCAAAACTAATCCCAATCTGTATTATTTTGCTGCATGGAATGATTTTTCCAGCAACTTGCTTTCAGAATCAGTAATGAAATGTTTTATATCAATATGAATGAAATTTTGCAGCCAACCTCTCCTGAGTCAGTGCTACGGACTCCAAAAAATGTAGTTTACACAGTTGTGTTGCAGATTTGGCATCCTGATTTCCTACCCTGGCTTTTAGGTGTAAAACACTCTCCTCATGGGAAGAGAAGAGCACTTTCTAGCATTGCTTGTTTCCCATCCACTGCAAGAAGGTTCCAGGCTCACATTTCTTGCCGTGGGTTTTGAATGCAGTGTCTAAACAATGGACTCACCTTTCTTCTACTCTGTCATCACCTTTTTTTCAGAGCAGTCATCTGTGGTTGTTGTATTGTAACCAAATATTGTGGCCAAATTTACCATGTATGAGATCAGTGCTAAACTGAAAATCAGGGTATTAAGTCAGAATTCTGCATTTTTCACGTGATCTGAAATACCAGAGCACTTAATCTCTTGATCAGCTTTTTTTTTTTTCTCTTCTGTGTGTGGTTTTTTTTTTCCTTTCCCAAAATACCTCTAGAATTAAAAGATAAAGGGAGAATAAATTTTCTGCCTGTTCCATAGTCTTTGTCTCCCCCTCATCTTGAGGATGTGGGTGCTGGTGCCTCCTGCACTCCTGAGAAACACAATGGGATCAGTAACATCAGGCTGGGCCCCAGGACCTCTGTATCTTCTCCTGGCCATCCTGCTTGGGTCTGGATGCAGGAATAGGAATAGAATCATTTCGTAGAATTTCATAGAATCACAGAATG
>WEKY01056754.1:57244-67835 GCA_013390045.1 Picathartes gymnocephalus | reverse complement strand
AAATAAGGTGGGGGGGGGGGAAAACATCTGGGAGTTGACTTTGGTTTTTTTTTTTCCTTTGTCTTTAGTTCTGTTAATAAACTATCTTTTATCTTTCAAGGTTTAAACCTGCTTTACATTTCTCTTAATCCTTATCTCATCACAAAAAGCCAACATACGGAAACCCACTACATAAATTGGTGTTTCCACCTGGTTTCAAACTCAACCCTCTACAGATTCTTATATTTATAAAAAATACTGCATTTTCTTTCATTTTCAGGAGCTCATTTGCTGCCTAACAGTAACATGCAAACATTTCTGGGACAAATGGGAATTTTGTGCAGTTATTTCAATCAATTCCTTCTCAGCACACCTCATACTGCAAAGTGCCTTCATAAAATCCAAGAGAAATCCTTTTATAACTTTTAGAGCATTAAATAGATATTTCTCTAAGTCCTTAAAATTTACCAAGTTTTCACTCCTTGTTTAAAAAGGAGGGGAAAAAAAAACCCAACTCCTTTAAAACAGTCTTCCACCAGCTACCCAAGAAAGAGAACACTTCATCATTCGTATTGATGCGTTACCTTCAAAAGGTTCCTTGAAACATTTAGGGTAGATTGCAGGTTATAAGAGAAACAGAATGCATGTCAAAGACTTGACTGTGGCTTTTTTATACAGGCTAAATAAAGTGAATTTATAAATTACAATTATTGACATCTTTCTCATTTTCTCTTAGGAATTTTTTTCAAGCAGCATGTGATGTTCCTGAACCAGAGGAGAAATTCAATATTGATGAATATTCTGATATGGTGACCCTTAGCAAGCCTGTCATATATATTTCCATTGAAGAAATTATCAATACCCATTCAGTAAGTCAATGAAAACAGACTAGTCAAGGACTATAGCATACAGATTATCAAATATTTGCAGCTAACACTCTTTGGGGAAAGCTTAGTTTTCATTCTTACTTTTGAAGTAATTTCTTCACTTCATCTCTGAAATGCTTTGCAGTTGAGTATTCAATTTTATTTTTCCTAGGAAAAATGCAAATGCTGCTTCCATGCAAAAGCATCATCTTGAATAATAATTAGTATGTAACACCTTCTGATGAGGGGAAAGAACATTTTTATGTTCTAGTCTCATGTGACATTTCTAACTTTAAAACTATTTTCTGTCTTGGGTAAGAAAGTGAAAGCAACATGAAGGAGAGCCTTTGGGAATAGAATTATATTGTGGCTCTGGCATTCTGTCATATGACTTGCTGGAAACAGATGCAAACATCTGATATAGAAAACTGAAGCTGTGGCATCATGCCTGTTCTTACTGCGGGTAAAGAACAGAATAACTGCAGTGTGAAGTATGACTTAATAGGGTGTAAGTTAAATGTTTACCACTGGTTCCTCCTAAAACTGGGATTACTACTATTTCCTGGCTTGCAATATATCCCCTGTGTGTTCCCCCGCCCAAGTGAAAAAAAAGCCCCACAACAACATTCCCCATCAAAATAGAAGCCAACAAACACCACAAAGAATCTCTCTCAAATACTCTTCCATACACTATGGAGAAGGTAGAATACCCAACTCACAGTAGGCCACACTGTAAGATAGTTTTATTCAAGTGAAAACTACTAGCCTGATATGCTAAAAACAAGCTTTCTGGTTTGTCTTTGTGCCTGTTGTTTTAATTTTTGAAGCAATAGACTTATGCCTGCATGTAATGACCAGCAGTTATATGTGAACATCAGTCCTGGTCCAATACTCCTTTTAGTGAGTCTAGTGACTGGCATAACATGTCTGTTAGGTGCAGTGGGTGCTGCAGAGCTGGCTCCTCACTTGGAAAATACAGTCCTTTATGAAAGGTGTCACTGACACTGTTGTAAGCTACTGGAACGGATATACAGAAAATAGGTGTCTTTCTATGGACCACCAACACTGTCTTTATTCCTTTGGATGCTAAGGATGCAGCACCAAAGTGCTCTGCTTGGGATTATCACCCTTTATTCTGTGACAATTAGGACTTTGTTAGTCCTAATTGGAAATCTTCTGCTCAGCCATGACGTTTAGCACCCCAGAGACAATTGCTGGAGGAGCAAGGCAAGCTGTTTGACAGCAATGGCAATCCTAAACTCTAGCCCAGAATCCAGGGTGCTTCCTGGCCTTGGGAAGGTCCTCCATATAATCCTGATCATGCTAGGTCTGTGTTTTTCAACATTTAGTTTCCAGATTTATTTTCAAGTATAAAGATGCCACGAAAGCTTTTTCTGCATGATGATTTCATTCGTTTGTTTATAGCTGCTTTTGGAACACCAGGATGCCATTGCCACTGAGACTAATGATCTGCTGAACGAATTGCTGGAAGGTCTGGGACCTGTTCCTGATATAGAATCTTTTCTTGGTATGCTATTTTTTGTCTTTATGGGTAACTTCATTTTAGGAACAGAATTAAACAAAGGCTTGACTTAAATACTCTTGTGTCTCTCAGAGCAATAGCTTCTGCTTCTCTGTTTTCTACAGAATTCTCTTCCAAACACTTATTGTAACACTGCACCTTATATGTGAACATTTTTCTAACTGCAATACTCACCCTAAAAATTAATGTGTGATTCAAAATCCAAACAGTAATATTTTGAATGATCTAGTTGTGCTTAAACTGCAGATAGGAAACAAGTGGTTTTTTTAACAATCTGGTCTTAAGATTTGCTGGTGTTGGGTAGAAATTTAGAAAACGTATAATAGAGAATTCTAAAACCAGCCATTTTTTTCTTTTGCTACTCAATTATCCAAATAAAAATCACTTTTTATAAATTATGCAGCTTTCTTAGAAAGTAATGTGTTTGAATGATACTTAATTTACATTTATTGTAGAAAACTGTTTAGAAAGTAGCTAGGAGTCATGGATAACACCAACATTCAAGTGAATAGCCTGTTAACATAGCTGCTACTCTTTTGTTTCTTCATTATCAATGCATGTTAGGAGACAGGATGTTGCATTGTTTGTATTATTCTTTGAGAGGGCCACATGAAAGTCTTTTGCATATCCGGAGCCTGAAAAGCAAGGATTGGTGTAATTTCCAAAATATTGTAACCAGGCTTTTAAATAGCCAAGTTATAGTTTTGAATGTTCAATGTCCAAAAAAAAGGCTGCTTGTAAGTGGAAGGAATAGAAGTGCTATATAATAAACTTAATATTTCAGATTATTTACAGTGAGTCATCTAGGTACTTGTTTGCTTCATGTACTAAATCATGGGAAAATTAGAAAACTTGGAGTAAAATATGTTTCCTTTTAGGGGAAGGAGCTGTTGATCCCAATGACCCCAACAGGGAAAGCACACTGAATCAACTTGCAAAAACAGAGATTTCACTGTCTCTAACAAGCAAATATGAGTTACGAGAAGGTGAAGATCAGGATCTCAAAAGTCTGATGATAAAGTATGTTGTGCTCAAATATTTACATTATGGCAATGCTTTTTGTTTGTTTGCTTGTTTTTAAACATTGCTTTTTAAACATTTGCCCTTCCTAAGTGCATTTCTGAAGTGCTGAGTGCATTCGGTTTCCAAAAGCCGGTCTGAGTTCAGTGCTACTCAAACTTTTACAAAAGTCAGAGGAACAGTTAGTTCTTCCAGAAAAAGAAATATATTGCCATTTGTGTTCTGGAGCATGACTGCACCATTATCTAACCTGGGAAGTTGTAAAAGCACTCTGCTTTAAAATGCTACAGCCTTGGGAAAGCAGACATGAAAAGCAGTCTAGACTGACAAGGGTCAGACAGTATTACCATGTCCTTTCCTCCCCCTCAAAAATAAACACTTTCCTGATATACTGTTATCAGCCATTTGAAAAGAATGTAACTCTTACTTCAGCAGGAATATGCATGCTGCATGCTTTTATTCAGGAAAGAAAATTGTGTTTATTCAATCTGGTGGACAAATTAAAAAATGGCTATGGGAATACTCTGGAATACAGGCTACTTTATAATAAAAATTCATTATATAGCAGTACTTAGTTTCACATTATTGGCACCCATCTTTTGAAGTTATTTCAAGCTATCCAGAAAAGGGGTTGGCCTACTTAAGATCCTAGTACAATCTGAGTAAGGGGGAGAACAGGATGCTGCTCTCCTCTATTACCATGTGTATATGTACCCCACATGTGTGAAGGCAGAAGTTCACATTAAAAGGGAAAGACAGCACCAATAATTAGGTGGGCAATAACTACGAGGGCAGACATGGGCTGTAATTCAAGTCTGATCTATTAAGCTGTTTGGGTTTTTTTTAATCAGAAATAAATATTCTGGATTTATTAGATGGTGTGAAATTCGACTTCTGAGTAAGTAACTGTACCTAGGTAGACTGTCACTTTAAACCATTAGGTTTTATCATAGAAATTTTGACAATATTTAGATATTTTCCTTGCAAACTTAAGCTGCATCTTTAATTTTCTGTTAATTGTTAAGAACAATGAGCTATTTCAGTAATCCTGTCCTCTAAATTAATAGAATTCTGTAGCAGGATGTTCCTGGAAGTATTATGAATGAATAGGCAGCAGGAATGAGATAACTTCTTACCAAGAAAAGAACTGGTTAACATATCAGGGTGTAGCAGCTTCCCTTTTTTAGCAAGGAAATGCTTAATGTCTGTTGCTGCTAGAGAAGTATCTCTCCTTAAGTGGTTTGTGTAAATGCGCTGCATCAAATGTAAAATTCCTTTAAAGTTCAGCAGTTCTGAGTGCATTTCCACTTTATTCAGTAAATATTATCCTTAATGGAATGATGAGTAACTCAGGCTTTTCAAACATTACATTTCTGTTTGCTGCTTTGTCATGATCACAATTAAAATCCACATGTGAGTTGTTGCTTGTATTTTTACTAACATTAATTGTTTTACTGTGCTAGTTGGTTACCTGTTTTCTAAAATAAATGGAGGGAAGCTTACATGTATTTCTCTATTCAGACTGTGTAGAAATCAGATGCTCAACACTATTAAGGGAATCTGAGAAACATAAAAAGCTAGAATGCAAATTTTACCAAGAATCCATAATAAAGGGGGAGTTTGCTACTTTTATGGTTGATGAAATGGCATGTACAAGTGACCCAGTAATAACTGTTTTGTAATATCCATATAACCTTTTCAAAAGGACCAAAAGACTCATTGTGGATGTGATACGAACACAACCAGGGGATACGCTCTTAGAAATATTAGAAACACCAGCCACTGCACAACAGGTAAGTGCTATATTGTGCCTGAATAGGGAAGGAAGTATTTTATTATAGCTATTTGAAAGTCTTAACAGATCTCTGACAGCTTTCTCCATCACATTATAACAATGAAATTGTTTGTTGATGGTTTTAGACTATTCAAATTTAGAGTCTTCAAAATATGAGACTTGCATAGGCTTTTTTTCTTTACTGTATAATTGGAAACAGTTTCAGAGGGAAAAAAATATGAGTCTTGCTGTGAGCTAGACTAGACTAGAATATTTTTTTCTTGCTGTCTTGGAGTCACTAGAATGTGACCAGAATATTTTTTTCCTTACATTTTTTGTAAACATGGTCTTTTCTCTCCTATATTATAACACAATTAAATAGCCTGAGGTGAATCTTTCTACTCTATCTTCCCCTCCGTTCCCCGCCTCCTATTAAACTCAGTATTGTTACTCAAGTTCCCTGACCCTTTAGTTTATTTGCCTAATCTATACAAGCAAATGTCAGGGAACTACTGCTATCCTTAGTACGGGAATTGAGTGGGAAGAACTCACATTTGAAGTCCTTCCTGTAGACACTGACACACAAAACTGCATTTTAATAATGTGCAGATTTTAGTTAACCTCAGTGTGTGCATATGTAGGAAACACCTGTGAGATCTGGACAGCCTTCCTATAAGTTGGTGAAGTCATTGAGCCTGGCTGAATTAGACATTTTGATTAATTCGAATGTATGTCTAGGTGTTGTCACTACGTACCTAAGGTATGTCCAAAGGCATAGTAAATGGGGTACTTTGAGACCAAGTGCTAATAGGACATAACGCCTGCATCCTAATTCTTGATAGTCTCCTTTGAGAATGCAGTGTACTTGAACACCTAACAGTTATCAAAATCTGGAAACTAACTGTTCTGGGTTTTTTCACCCTCCCAGGAATCTGAGAACTTGAAACTTGTAGAAAAACGTGCCATCTTAGATTCCAAAACTCCTGAGAAAATGAAGCACAATCAGTCTATTTTTGAAGATGGGCAGCTACCAATAGAACAAAAGAAAAGGAAAATTCAGAGAAATCTCCGGACATTGGAACAAGCAGGACTAGTATCTTCAGCAACTAAGTACCAAGAAATTATAAATGAGATTGCTAAGGTAAATGGAATGTTTCCCTGTATATTGATAGTAGCCTACATCCATTCCAATGAGAGAAGTAAAATACAAATTTTTCAGGGAATGCTACTCTAAACTACTGAACTATCCACACATGAAGCTAATTGTTTTCGTTTCCTGACATAGTAAGTGAAAGACAGTACACTCCTGCAAAACTATCTAAACTGAATGACGTACAACTGCAGCCTTTGTTATCCAGATCTGATACTGAATTTGATGCTGATGATGATTTAACTCCTCCCCTATAATATTTCAGTATAACTTTGTATATTCTAACAGTAATTGGAATGGCCCAGTGGTGTTTCAATTAAGAATGGCTGTGGTCTTGGTAAGATTTCAAAAGACTTAAACCCCCACGAAATATTATCTGATTGGTATTAACACTGATCTGCTGTGGTTGGGCAGGACACAAGAAGAATAATGAGCCAGTGTAATGCCCATCCTGACAGTGATAAAGCACAGGGACTGTTGTCAACAAATCCTATTCCACATTCACAACCAATACTGGCCATAAGAATCTTAGTATATTGAATTATCTTCAGCACAACACTGACATCTTCCTTATGAGTTCTGGATCTGTCAGACCCTATAGAGCACAGCAAAGTTCAATATAACACCACTTACATATATGAGTAGCAATGTGATTGCCATGAAAACTGTAGTACTCCCTACCAGTACTGTTCTTGTAAAAACTAACAGGATAGTTTTGTGCTTTCTCTCTGTAATTAAGTCAGATTCTGTAATTACAATCTTGAATGGTAATTAACTGAGGCATTTTAAAATTTCAAATTAATAACACAATTACATTAATACATTTATTTAGGATATCCGGAATCAAAGAAGATACAGACATCATCGAAAAGCTGAATTGGTGAAACTCCAGCAGACTTTGAATGCACTTAACTCCAAGACAGCATTTTACGAAGAACAGATTAATTATTACAACACCTATATAAAAACTTGTTTAGACAACTTAACAAGAAAGTGAGTTGAGTCTTCTTTTCTTTTTATGTGTCTTTTATCAAGAGAGAGAGCAGGTGTTAATCTGTAGTTTAAAGTTTTGATTCCAACAGATTGACAGTCTACAAAAGGTCCAGACTGCCTTTGAGAAAGAAAAGTCTGAGATGTATAGACATTTTCAATGTATTTAATTGGTGCTACTTTGCAGATCCATTTACATGCTTTGAGGTCACGAAGCTTTGGGAAGTAATTGTTGGTTTCATCCTTCTTTAAAAGTTTGGGGTTTGTCTTTAGAATGGAAAAGGGGGAAATAAATGCCTAAATAATTTTACCTTTCAGGTATGGTGCAGTTCCCCCCACCAGTGCCACCAAAGTATCAAAATGAAGTTTACAAATTGCTATTTTAAACTGAGGATTTTGGACTCTAGGATCAGAGTTGCATTTCACAATAGAATTCAAAGAAATGCTAACAGATGATTCAAAATCATTGGCAAGATGTTTAGATGATTCACTGCATCCTCAAAATTCCTCTAACTCTTAGATTTTTTTGGATGTTAATTCTGTTTTTAAGAGAAGTTCAAGAAAGAGTGAAAGAAAGATAAATATGGGTAGAAGAGTAGCTGAAGTATTAAGGATCTGAAAAACACATCAAAAGCCCGTTTTCTTGTTCTCTTTCCAGAAATTCACGGAGGTCAATTAAATTAGATGGAAAAGAGGAGGTGAAGGGAAGCAAAAAGCTGAAACAGACCTCACTAAAGTACACAGCTGCCAGACTTCATGAGAAAGGTGTCATCCTAGAAATTGAAGATCTTCAAACCAATCAGTAAGTGCAGTAAAAAACAATTCTGAACATTTTCTAATCAACAATTTTTGAAGGGGCCTGGCTTTTGATAAAAGAAATCTTAACAATTTCCTATGCCACAGCTAAAATTACCTCAGACTTTTGCATTCTGAAGGATGCTACAGAATTAGACTGTCATCATTAATTTTTTTACTTTGTACCTTGCTCTATGATTACCTTGGGAAAATATTTAAACAAGCCAGCACTAGCACCAGCTTACCTGGACAAGTACAAGTTTGGCAGCAGACTCACTACTAATGACCACCTTTTTAAGCAGTTGTAGCAATTTTTTTTCATATATTGACCAGTCACTTTCAAATAACTTCGTAAACCTCAGGTTTTCTGCTCTTCCTCACTACGTGAGGGTGGATGGATGTGGTGGTTTAACACCCCTTTTGTATTCTTCCATTCTGAGGCTGTGGTAGTGAAAGACTTCCATTCTTTGCACCTTCCCATCCACCTTCTACATGGAAAAGTTTTTTCCAGCTGGTTGTTGTTGTTGGTTTTTGTTTGTTGGGTTGGTTTGGTTTGGTTTGGTTTTTTGGTTTTGGTTTTTTTTTTCCCAAATGGATTCATCAGGACGGGGAAGCCACATAAGACAAATATGTACGTGCAAGGAGACACTTGGGCATAGCAGAAGGAAAATCTGGCTGTCCTGTTTCCATCCACTGGATGTTTCATCTCATTTGTTTGCTGAACTTCCCAAAGCCCTTTTTTATTTGTTTTTGTTTTGTTTTGTTTTCCTTGTGGTGGTGGTGGTAGTGGTGTTGTTGTTTTGGGGGGTTTATTGATTGGTTGGTTTTGGTTTTTTGTTTTGTTTTGTTGGATTTTTTGCTTGGTTGGTTTTGATTGGTAGGTTGGGGTTTTTTGCTTGGTTGGTTTTTTCGGTTAGGTTGTTTTTTTGGAGTGGGGGGGGGTTGTTTCTCCAATACAAAAGACCTCAGAATTCTGTATTTTATACAACCAGTACACCAGAAAGTCCCTAAGAAGACACTGCATGGAGTGCAGTGCAGGGAAGGATGGGGTGATTCTTTTGACACCAATAGCACTGCTTGTGGTCAAAGTTCTCCTATGTTCTGCAGGCTTTTTCCCCAAAAATGTCTCTGGACTATATGAAACTGCACAGCCTATGTATTCAATTACCTTTCTTGTTTCAAGGTTTAAGAACGTGATGTTTGATATCACACCTGGAGAAGAAGTGGGTGATTTTGAAATCAAAGCAAAATTTTTAGGAGTTGAGATGGAAAAAGTGCAGCTCCATTTCCAGGTTAGAATTTTGCTACTTTGCTATAAAGCTGCTGTTGCATTTCCTGTAACTACAAACTATTTCAGTATTTTTTTCACATGTATGTATGAACCAGTCAACCAGTACAAAGCAGCAGCTCATGTGGAGAATAACCATGTAACTTCTGCGGGACGCTGGACATGGGCATTGAATTAATGTTTATCTTGGGGAAACTACATACATCAACCACCACATTAGTTCAGTGGCAAGCAGAAAATACTAAAAGAAAATGGAAATACACAGAAAACAGCATTTCTTCTGGTTTGCTGTTACTGACATCTGCAGCTTAGGATTTAGAGGACACAATGTTTTCTGTACTGTAGTTCTGTCCCAATAGTTGCTTGTAATTGTTTAAGTTAGGAAGAACCTCTAGTTAGTGATGTTTATCACATCTTGTTGCTGTAAGGCATGGATTTAGACAGACACTAATGATTTTTTTTCTCATTTCAGGATTTGCTTCAGATGCAGTATGAAGGTGTGGCTGTAATGAAAATGTTTGATAAAGCTAAAGTGAATGTGAATTTGCTTATATTCTTGTTGAATAAGAAGTTCTATGGAAAATGACTACTTTCAGATACCATGGACTTCATCAATCAGTGGGAAGTCTATTCAGTATTTTTTTGCTTATAAACATTTGTTTGAAGTTTGTCGTTGGCTGCTTGCTAACTTTTAAAAACACACCCTAAAACACCAAATGTTCAGAGGAATGTACACAGTGCCTTTTCAGCATTGATAACAAAACAGAAAACCAGGAAATTTTTTCATTTAAACAGTTCCAGATTTCATTGGTGTTGGTACTTTCAAATCAAAGTATTTTTTAGGACACACAGCTATTGTGTAGATTTTAAGGTAGGCAGAAACTGAATTTAGTTAAATATATAAACCTCTTCCTATTGAAACATTTTTAAATTACCTCAGATATATAATATAGTTGATACTAGACTTTAAGTATTTACCAAAAGAAAACCTAATTTGTTTCTAAGGGATAGTTTCAGCAAATATTTAGTTACATACTAGGCCTATTTTGTGGCAGTTGTCAATTGCAAAGCAAACTTATTGTGCAATTCAAAAAATTTTATAGGTAATTATAAAGCGACAATAACGACTTACTTCACAAAAATATATTTTGCGATTCATTCCTACTAAATGCACTACTGCCTTGTG
>WEKY01056754.1:11166-52634 GCA_013390045.1 Picathartes gymnocephalus | reverse complement strand
GCACAGCACCGTGTGCCCGCACCCAGCCGCGTCGTGGGCCTCCCGCTTGGGAGTTCCAGTGCGAGTGCGGGCCGAGTTCTCTGCGGCTCTTTGTGCTTCTGGCAGCGGCGAGGAGAGGCTGTTGGTTGTTGTGAAGGCTGGCTTGGGGTGACGCCGTAGCTAAGGAGGCGGGCAGGCAGTAGCAGGTGGTGGTGGAAAGGGACCAGATCGGCGAGACTTGCTGCTGGGTTCTCTTCACGTTTCATTAAGTAAGAAGAGGGAGTGCCAGCTGAATTTCTAAGCGGTGCAAACTTCGGAAAATCTGCCAGCACAAAACAGTTCAGAATATCCCCCCCAGCAGGTAGATGACTTACTTCATGGTTGTTCACTAATAGCAACATCAGTACCCGAACTGGTGAGCCCATGGATCCGTCCGGCTCAGAGCTTGTTAGACAGTAGAGATGCTGAGGTAAGGAAGGTGAAAGAAGACATGCATGCACGTAAACCTCACACCTTGTGGTAGAGGTACAGCTGTAGAAAGGATTGTGCGTTCAGAGATTAGCACAGGGGTTTTTCTTATTACTATCTTGCTTGATTCAGTTCAAGATTTCTTTCAGTCAGCTAGTGGTGATAGTGCTGCTGTAGAAATAACTTAGTCCCATGAGATGGCCTGCAGTAAAGCCTCAGATCCTACATATGTAAAAGGGCTGATTAGATGAGCAGCTCAGAGGAAATTTCAGACCATAGCATACTTTGACTACTGGACTAAACTGAAGGGGGACAGACCTAGTGTTTGTAGTTACACTGGGACAGAAGCATCAGAGAGGGCAAATAATTTTTGCTATACAACTTTTTGGCACAAGGACAAGTGGGAATGAAGCTGTCAAAATCATGTTCATGTAGGAAGACTAAGGAAAATGTCTTTTTGAGAAAAGGAGGTGGTGGTATAAAAGACAAACGATATATGTTAATGCTAGGAAAAAGATTTCACTGTTGGGTGTTATTCTTCCAGTTACTTCATGCACAATAGAACTAACAAAACCTGATCATCTGAATATGTCTTCTGCTCTTGAGCTCACTCCCATTGTAATAATATAATTTCCCCGCTGCCCTAGATAACTTTCCTGGTTTTCACCACAACGTACTTAGTTCTTGTTGCCCATGCACTGTTGTATCCTAAGGTCTGCTTTGCCCTTGCCCCGCAGCTTCTCTCCTGCTTTTCCCCCCATCTTGCAGCGTGCACAATTACCACATTACTGACGTGTGCTGTTTTTTGGAGATGTGAAAAAGCACTAGTTTGGCAGTAGGTTGGTGTTAGATGCCTACGGATAATCTGACCAGGTGCTGCTGAGGTGCCTGAGGTCTGAACTTGCCTGGACTTCCCTGCCTTGGGACACTGCTGGCAAGATGGAGAGATGTTACTGCTTGAAGCCAGCATATGTAGCTAAAGAGATGAGAAAGGACAGCAAAAAGGAGCAGACACCCAGCTGCAAGAAAACAGTAGTTGAGGAGAATGTGTTCAGATTGCTACTACATCAGTTGTGTAATCTCATAATCAATTCTGCATAAATGGAGATGTGGACTCATAAACAATTCAGTTTTATTTTTACAAAAGCAAATAACAGCACTCCTACAAGACTGGGTCTTATTTTGTTCATTAATGTGTCTGGCATGCACTTCACAGTCTGCCTTCAGATACCTAATTTATGGGCCACTGAATAATTTAGATTCTAGAAGCTTATCACTTCGGGTTATATTAAGGGGAGATAAACCTATTTGTTATAAGCTAGTATGCAGCTGTCACCCTTAATGGACAGAAATCGGTATTAATTGTTGTCCAGCAGCACACAGGGAACATATTTAGTTGGCTTGTGTAGGAGCCTGTTCTCTAGTCTCACATCGCAAAGATATCCCTTGGGATATGAAGTCTGCTGGTTTGTAACATCCTGTCCATATTTACGGGCCTACGGAAATACTTTTCAAGTTTTTTCTGGAGCTCAAGAGTGCTTTTTAAGATTGGTCAAAACTCTTGTACTTTTGCTCTCTAAATCTTTCACAGAGTGGCATGCAGAATAGTCCCTTGCATATGAAAGTAGACATGAAAAGAAATTACAGCATATCTCTGTATTTAAAAAAAAAGTCAGGGTAAGCAGCATATGTGTATACTGATTGTGAGATGAATAATATGTAATAGTTGATAGAAAATAGCACATTGTAGATTGTTAAAATTAAACAATCACAAACTTGCTGAGCTTTCTTTGTAATTCCTGCATGTCCTTGTTGGACAGCTGTTGGACAACTTGAGTGTTACAGTGATTCTATGTAATTTTTCCCTTTTGAAGTACTTGTTGGAGGCAAAGAAAAGACTCTGCATATCATTCAGTGTCCTGAGTACACACACCACAAGGATAAAACCTCAGTGGTTTATCCTGCTGTTTCTTTGTTCATAGGTTACTAATCTTGTTCTTTCATACCTGTTTAAATTTTATAGGTGTTTTGGTAAAGTGATTATTCTCACTGCTGATATGACAGAGTTACAATTTGTTATAAAAATAGAAATCCACCAAGCTTGACTTGTTCCAAAAGGACTGGATGACAGCCTAGAAAAATAAGATGATCCTTTGAACATTTGTGATCATTATACAAGCTTTACCTCTGTTTTCCTAACAGATTATGTGAATTATTAAAAATTAATAAAGCTGCAGTGAAATATGTTTTAGACAAATGATATCTATAGCTTGAAAACACCTAGAAAGAATCATTTCACAGATTCTGATGTAGTTGTAGCTATCAGTAGTTCCAAAATCTTTTCTGTAGAGCTACTGTATATTGGCAGTCTTGTACTAACCCAGTTTAAAGGTACTGACCTTTTTGTTTGCTATGAAGGTTCATTAATGATCTTTTGAAATAATAGGACATCATTTCATCCTGTTCCCTTCTGTGAATAAATCTCTTCAGCTTTTTCATATAAACACTGACACCAAGGGAATACAAGACCTCCAAGTAGTATCTGTCTTCCTTTCTGTTTCAGAAAGTATGGAGTACATACTGTTTTTTCTAGAATTGTGCAGACACTGTGTCATACAAGCAGCTTCGTAAAGGATAAGAACTGACACATGGCCATCAAGCTTTCAAATTAAATTTAGTTTCATCAATAAAGTTTAAGTCACCCTTCTTTATATTATCAAGTGGCACAGAAATAGCAAGTGTGATGCCTCATTACATTTTTCCACAAAGCTGGCTCGCAAGTAGTACCTCACGTCATCTAACTTCAAGACGGGGATATGGACTGAGAAAAGGAGTCAGCATGGAGGTGATGTTGACAGAATGAAGGTTCAGTTGAACTCTGAACTTAGAAAGTTTCTGCTGTTACAAAGAACACACAGTTTTCACCAAATTAGAGTATTATTCCAGAGAATTTTAACTAAACTTACATTATTTATAAAATTCTTCGTTCTGATTTACTGTAATAGGATTCTATTTTTAGAAAATTTCTGTAACAGAGCAAAAGTGACTCTAAATCCTTTCATCTAATAAACTTGTAAATAAGATATCTCCAAGAATTCAGGATATAATTAAAATAGCTAATGTTAAATTAACTATAAGCAATACCTAAGACAACGGCTGGTAGTCAGTAAAAGGTACCTGACCCAATCATAGCATTTTTTTCTTGTAGCATATTTTCACACTGTTCTCAGTTAGGAGTTAGTAATGAGAAGTGGATCAGGTTCTCACCCAGGGCTTCCGCACTATGTGACTTAACCTCAGTTATTAAGGGTCAGTGGCTGTAATTGGGCTGGCTTGCTAGTTCTCAAAAGGGTGAAATTGCAGCACAGCTCAGGTCCTTCATAGGTCAACAGTACTGGGATGAGAGTGGTACTGGTGCCTCAGTTACCATGTCATGCAGTGGTAATTTTGGCAACACAGTTCCTAACTCGAGGCTTTACCCTCTCTCTCTTCAAGTCTGTATATATCTTCTGTTCCCAAAAATATGCATTCCTCACATGGAACCTTGTCAGCTCTTTAGTTCTCCACACTCTTCTACAGTGGTGGAGAAAGCAAGAAGGACATGTAGACCTTAGGGGGACAAATTGTCATTGTCTTCTCTTTCAATAATTTTCTCGTTTAGACACACATACTCATAACATTCAAAGTCTTGAATTCATAAAACTTATGTGTACTGGAGATACAGTAGGAACAGTTGACAGGTTTTTCCTCACTTTTGCTGACATATTTTTCATGGAGACAAGCTTCTGGGCATAAGAAATCGGGGGGAGAGGGGTGTTCATTCAGGTATAGTTATAATCCTTCCAAAAGAGATGAGGACCAGTGGTGTCATTTTTGACATATTTCTATTTCTATTGCAATGATCATTAAATACAGAAAATCTCCTAACTCCTTGATGTCAGCCACAGGCTGAAATTAGAGGTGTCATACAAGAGGGCTTGTGTGCAGCTTAACTGCCAAACTAGGAGCTGAGTCTTTTAGACAACTGCTTGGACTAAACTTATAAAGAAGTGTTATAGATTAAGGCTCTATAGTTCTGCCTGTTTTTCATGTTCTCTTTAAAAAGAGAGAATAGACCCTTGTATAAATGCGTTCAGTGCCCTTCTGTGGAATCACTGTATCTCATGTACTTCTGTCATTTCTGCTTCAAACTACATCATTCCTACTACAGTATATGTAACAAGCTCCCAGCATCTTTTTTTTCTGACTGACAGAGGTTGCAATGTAGTCACTTTGCACATGACAACTGTTCCCTCAAACACTTCCCTTCTTTTGCCTCTCTGCCCCTAGAATGCTCCTGTGACATAGCATGGTACATAAAGCACAGCAGCTTTAAAAAAATTGTCTTACCAGTCCTCTGATCTCCCCCCACATTCAAGTCTGAATTTCACAAAAATCCATGCTGGGTAGGGCCCTTCTCTCACTGCCTGTGCACAAAGAGAGGTAGCTAGCTGCTTAAAGCTGCAGCCACTCTTCTCTTTGCCATCTGCCTCCTTCAGATGCTTTGGTTAAAAAAAATTGGTTTCAATTCCTATAAAACAAATAATTGCTTTTAACAAGCAGTGTCTTACACAGGTGAATCATTACCATGTACTTTCAGCTCACAGATCTGAGCTAAGACACCCTCATTTTTAATTGTCTAGGCTCCAACAAAGGATCAATTCTCAGCCAAACAGGTGACTGGTTATTTGAGTAGTTGTAGCTTCCTCACTTCTGTCTACTCACATTACACTTGAATTATCCTATACCAAAGCAGATTAAACCAAAACTGAAAATTACGTTCTTGCAAAATATTTCTCCATACAAACAACTTTGCTGAAATAATGCCTAAATAGCTCTTCTGATTGGTTGGTTGGTTTTTTCTTTTTTATATAAATAACCCCCTGCCACACATTTAACACTTTGTCAGGCTGATTTCCTGGCTTATTACATTCAAAAAGCAGAGATACCCTGTCCTGACTTAGTTACCAAACCAT
This sequence comes from Picathartes gymnocephalus, assembly GCA_013390045.1. Lineage (NCBI taxonomy): Eukaryota > Metazoa > Chordata > Aves > Passeriformes > Picathartidae > Picathartes > Picathartes gymnocephalus. The sequence continues at coordinate 47,172 of WEKY01056754.1, read as the reverse complement.
GCTGCAGAAGATCTTGCTGTAGAGGGAGCTCGAGGTTTCAGAAGTGCCCCAGGGGTACACCAGACACATGCTGTCCTGCACATTGTGGGTTAGGATAAGTAGAACTCAGGAAGTGTTTCAGCGCAATCTGTGGCCACCTGTCTGTTACAAGGAAAAGGTCGATCCACATCTACCTTGAAAACTCCTCTGCCGTCTCTCTTGATGGGAGCCTTTGGCTTGAGTAAGATGTTTCCAGAGCACACAGAAATATTTCAAAACCATGATGTTTTAATTGCACTTTTACTTTTTGTGATTTTGGCAATGAGCAGTTCTAGTGGGAATTTCACATATGAGCACTAGTATTTATGCCAGCATCTCATTTCTTACAAAGTGTGTGAAGAGTCTGGCCAAGACAATTCAAGATTGGCAAATTTCCTGTTGTTTTTGTGTTAAAGTTGCCCAAATACAGCATAGATTAGATTGGATCCTTAAGCACAGCTACAATCACTACCAATAAAAGCTTTCAAGCTAAGAGATAGAAGACCAAGGAGGACATCTTACCCAAATTTGTAGCAGAAGGAACTAAAATAAAATGGCTGACCTGTGGGCAACCCGTGCTTTGAATCAGAAATTAGCCTTATTATTTTGTTTACCTAATGTAATCTTAACTGTCCTTCTTGAAAAATGTTTTCACTTTCTCATACCATCTAAATATTGGCTTAACAATCTTAATACTTTCTGACTTTTCAGGCTTTCCAAATAACAGCAGCATACCAGGCATCAGAAGTTTTTCCATGCGTTTTTCTTCCAGTCAGCAGGCTGATCTTATACCTATTGATGGTGATACTGACAATGACTTGGAAGTTGGATCAGGAGCCACCAATCAGACCGGATCATTCCTACGTGAACAACGAATGATGTCAGTTCAAACAGCAAGATACCTCACTAGTCTGTGGCTGACTCGTTTTGTTCCTTCAGTTTACACCCTAGTGCTTGTGCTGAGTCTCCCTCTGAACATTACAGCGATAGTCGTGTTTCTGAAAAAGATGAAAATTGAAAAGCCAGCTGTAATATACATGCTGAATTTGGCCCTTGCAGATGTTCTGTTTGTAAGCGTGCTCCCATTCAAGATTGTTTACCACTTTTCTGGAAATGACTGGGTTTTTGGGCCTCAGATGTGCCGTTTCATCACTGCTGCCTTCTTCTGCAACATGTACTGCTCCATAATGCTTATGACGAGCATAAGCTTTGACCGCTTCTTAGCAGTGGTGTACCCCATGCAGTCCCTCGGGTGGCGTACACTAACTCGTGCCTCACTGATTTGTTTCATCATATGGCTTGTAGCCATAACCGGAGTTATACCTTTTCTCCTAAGAGAGCAAACTATGGAAATACCCAGGTTAAATATAACTACTTGCCACGATGTGCTGAGAGAGTCTGAACTTCATGGCTATTACCTGCACTTCTTCTCTGTCTTCTCTTGTGTGTTTTTCATAATGCCATTTATAATTTCTACTGTCTGTTATGTGTGCATCATTCGCTGTCTTAGTTCTTCCACCATTGTTGCAAAGCAAAACAAGAAGACACGTGCCTTGCTCTTGTGTGTGGCTGTTTTTTCTGTTTTTGTTATTTGCTTTGGACCAACAAATGTTCTCCTCTTCATTCATTATATCCATTTTTCGTATGACAACAGCTTAGAGTATCTCTACTTTGCCTATCTACTCTGTGTTTCTATCAGCAGCATTAGCTGCTGCATTGACCCCTTTATTTACTACTATGCTTCTTCTCAGTATCAGAGACAATTTTTCAGTCTCTTCAACTGTAAAAAGACTTTTGATCCTAACAGTAGTAACAGCAGTGGCCAGCTGATGTCTACCACTAGTAGTAGAAGAGCTACGTTGACTACGAATGTGAATAACAGTGTCTACAGGAAATTACTAGCAATGCATTGAGATAACATGTCTTATACGTGTTTAATTTTTACACAGTTGCAGTCAAAAAGAAGACTGTTATATCCAAGAAATGTGAAACCTTAAACCACGTTGTCATATGAGACATAACTTTATGGATCCATTATAGTAATACACAATTCAAATTAAAACTCTGTATGTGTGTGGGCATAGATATATATATATAAAAATATGTATAGTATATGTAAATAGTTTAATGTAGACAGGAAAAATAATTTCTTAATAACAGTTGTTGAGTTTTTCAAATAAACTTTTTTTTCAGACAAATCCTTTGTGTTGCTCAGTTTCTTGTAGAAATCCCATTTTAGTATTTAGAACCGTATCAGACTGAGTAAATTCTTACATATGGAATCACTCCATCCATCCAGTTTTCCTGAAAAAAGTGAAAATATCTTTCCAGGCTTTTTTTTTCCTCCTGTTTGTCATTATTTCTAGAATTATCTATTAACTTATTTTCTTAGCATTATTTTGAATCTCGGGACACTAAAATTGTTAATGTTGTGTTTTTATATATTCCACTTCAAAACAGTCTATGGTTTTTCGATTGTGAGGAACCAAAACCCAGCTATTGCTTCGTGTAATGTATGATATGGGAGATCATTTCCAGCAGCTGGAGCTAGCTTGTCTTCTGGTGTTCCTACCATTAACGTATGCTAGATGTCTTGTGTATGAATGTGATATTTTTGACAATTAGTTTCACAAAAATTTGTGAGATTTTGTTTCACAATAAATCAATTACTCCAAAAATACACTGGAAAAGCTCTATTCATAATCTTGTTATGCAGTTTCCAAATATGCTTTCTTGTACATGCTTAGTCGTCATGCATATATTTAGGACTCGAAAATATCTTTTATCCCTGCCAATGTGGACCTTTTTCATATTTTACACTGTGTCTGTATCTACTGAAATGGCTGTGGTATTTAGCTAACCAATAGCTAACTTCATTCTGTGGAGCAGTCTTTTGCTACAAAGAACAGTAAAGCAAAAATAACAAAAACAAGCATGTAGGTAATAGGACTATACATGAAAATGGAAATCTAAGTAGTAATTTGTTTACAGGATTTGCCACAGAAATCTGCCAAGAAGCACAGCAGTGGGAAAAAGCTTCAGTCCATCACAAGTGATACAAGACCTAATCTTTGTGCATATAGTGTGACAGTGAAAGACTTTCTAACCATGATCTCTTGTTAGTTTGTTCCGTAATGGATTTAAGCATGATTAAGTATTGCATTACCAGGGTTTCTCTAGACTTTTGTTCTCAAGGTTTTGCCATTTTTTAAGTACATGAGTGATAAAAATACATGTATATGTAGATTGCAAGGCTAAGACCCCACAAGTGGACATACTCAAGTTACATTCTCATCTTGTTTAGTATCACATTAGTCTTGTTTTTCAGCAAAATCCAAATCCATCTTGAAACTGTGGACGTCTGTTGCAGTGCGGGCGCAGGCTGCTTGACACTGCAACCTTCCTGCAAGTGTCTCCACCAGGGAAGGCACTCTGGTCGGGATGGAGAAGGCGCACCACTCTCACGCAGACAGCGGGTGGAAATAAGGCTACGGAGGCAGGAGGGGTCTTCATGTGGGCTCCCAGCAACGTTTATTAGTGGCAGAGGTCGACGCCTACCCAGCGGTGAACCTCAACCCCATCCACACACTGGAAGGTTGCAGGGACGAAGACAAGGAGAGGTGGAGGGTCCAGGTTTAAGTATGGGTGCAAATGGGGGAGGAGTCAAGCGGCAGAGACCAGTCAATGGGAAGAGTAGATGGGAGGACAAGTACATTCACCAATGGGGAATCAGGCTGGGGAGAACAGACAGAGGGGCGAACCCACAGGGAAACAGAGAACCGAGAACTCACTAGAAACTAATCTTGTATGGTAAACTAGGGGGCGAGCCAGCCAAGGGGCCAACTGCCAGTGGGGCTATGGGATACAGAACCTGGCCATACAAGGCAAACAAGGGGAGTGAAACTGGGGTAACTGACATCTGGTCCTTGGTCTTCCATGGGAGAAGCCAAAGCCTAGGGGGCACCTATGGGGCTGGAGGAACCACAACACCAAGATGCGGGTGGGACTCCTTGAAGAGGAGAATCCCAGGTTTGAAAGTCATCCCCTCCTCCTGTGTTTTGTAAGACAACCCAGTTGATTGACTTGTAAGCCCTGCCCCCTTCTCCCGAATGTTCCCTCTCCTTTGATGCCCCATTGGACTCTTCTTCCCCCTCCCCCTAACCATTCCTTCCCTGTCCCCACATTGGTTTGGTTCCTCTGAACTCACCCCTGTAACACCCCCTGGCCCTCTGCCCATTGGTCCTCTGTTACTTTCCCCGCCCCTATTCCCCTATTTTAAAAACCCCTGCACAAGCCCTCTTCCCTGTCTTTTACTTCTGGACCCTTCGGAGTATTGGATTAAACCCTGATGCTTTGGAACCCCAAGTAGAAGGCCCTTCTCGTGTCTGCTTCCTGTGTTGCTTCACCATCTAGGGAGCGTGCGTAGGAGAGCTCTGGTTCTCCTGGGAAGGGCTCGTGTGCCTGTGCCTCCACTGCAGCTCCCCTTTCCCCGGGGACGCTGCTGGAAGGTTGTGGCACCCTTCCACCCCCCACTGCAACAGGCGCCCTCCCAGGGCATCTACAGACGTCCACTCTTTGCTGGCTGAAAAGAATTACCTTCCTGTAGTTACAGACTGGGATTTTTAGTCCAGGTTAAGAGGAAGGCTATGGAGATGATCAGAGGAATGGAGCACCTCTCTTGTGAGGACAGGCTGAGAGAGCTGGAGTTCTTCAGCCTGGAGAGGGCTCTGAGGTGACATTATTGCTGCCTTTCAGTACCTGAAGGAAGTTGGTAAGAAAGACAGGGAGACTTTTATCAGGACCTTCAGGGATAGGATATGGGGTAATGGCTTTTAATGAAGGAGGGTAGATTTAAATTAGATTTAGAAAGAAATTTGCTGAGAGGTTGGTGAGGAACTGAAACAAGTTGCCCAGACAAGTTGTGGATGCTCCATTCTCGGAAGTGTTCAAGCACTGAACACTGGATGGGGCTCTGAGCAACCTGGTCTAGTGGAAGGAATATCTGCCCACAGCAGGGGTTTGGAACTGGATGATCTGTACGGTTCTTTCCAATGCAAAGCATTCATATATGAACTGATGATTCTATGAACTGCTGAGCATGGCCATGCAGCAAAGCAGGATGTGGTAGCTTTTTGAAGAAACTGAACCAGGAAAGTACTGCAATTTAGACTGACATGCTTAAACTAACAGGAAAACCTGGCCATACCTTCATGCTTACTGGACCTTGCACTGCTAGCAGAGAAAGAAAATCAACAGCTTGTTTCAGGGGGTAGAGGAAGGAGTGAACATCTGACCAAGAGGAAGTGAAACCATTGATGTATATGTTGTTCTACCCATACCTTCTGCTCTTCAGTCTTTCCTGCATTTTTTTCCATAATGTTGGAGATAAATGCTTTTTCATGGTATTTTGCAAGTGCTGTAGAAACGGTTTAGTCATTGCTAAAACAGCTGGAGAGGGTGAATGAATAACATGCTATAATCCAAATCAACACTAGAGAGCATTAAAATAACTAGATATGGCTGTTGTAATTTGACTTGTTGGGGAGGAGACCACTAGAAACCAGATCTGAGTATCATGCTGAACTGTAAAATACTGATTAGCCCTTTCAACCACTATGTGTACTTGGAAAGGTGAAAAAAATACTGGAATTTTGTTGGAAAAGTAAGTGGCTTTATTTTAAACAGAACCTGTGAAAAGGTTCAGCAAAGTTTTGGGAAATAATTTTTCTTATTTTTGTGCTACCTTACAGTAGTGGTGCCTGTAGCCTCTAAACAAGCTTCTCTCCTCAAAAGCAGGGTCTGACAGTTCAAACATGTCACTAAATGCATTGCATACAACATAGCTCCATCAAGGTCAGAGTTGATAACATCAGCTTACAGTAAAAATCTGTCTTGATGTTCCCTCACTGTGGGGGAAGAAGGACCCTTCAACCAAGAGACTAATGGGACCCCATGGAAGGGTGAACCCTAAGATGGGAAACCATTTTCCAGTTCGGGTGAGTAAAAAACCTCCCCCAGAATACCTTGCTTCACTATGTAGATTCACCTCTGTTTATTGGTTCCTTATCCCCCTGCCCCCTTTTCCCCATATATAGTTTTATGCCCAGAATGTTCTCCTGTCCTTGACACCCCATTGCGCTTGCCTCCAGACCACTCCTCCTGTATCGTTCCATTGGTCTGGTTACTCTGGTTCCTCCTTTATAACACTCCCTGTCCCTCTACCCATTGGCCCCTAAGGTTCTCTCCACCCCAGTTTTCCTTGCCTTAAAACCCCATGCATTCACCCCTTTCCCTGCTCTTTGCCTCTGGAATCTTTCATAGTTGCTAGGAATAAAGCCTGCCTCTATGGAACCCTCTATGAGGGTCCTTCTCTATTCTTCTCCTGTTGCTGCCTCACCACCTTGGGTGCTGGTGTGAGAGAGCATCGTCTCCATGGGGAGCTGCTCAGTGCCTGTGTCACCAGTGTGACTCCTATCCCCGGAGGAGCTATGGAAGGTTGCAGCACCTCACCACCCCCTGCCGCAACACCTCACTAAAATAAAAATTAATGACATTGAGTCAAGTTCTTCTTCATTCCTTAGGAGATCTGGGAAAGTCACTGTCCTTGCCTTTGGATCATTTTGGTTTTGTGTTAGGAACTTGGTGTCTTCATTATTTTTTGTGCACACTATTATGTGCTAGAGCTGGCAATTCTTGGGAAGTTCTTACATGTATTTCCTCATCCTCATGGATGGGGCAGAGTGTGCCCAGGACAGCAGTGAAGGTGGTGCCACAGGGCCTAGGCACAGGGCTCCCAGTTCACGTTCCCATGGGGCTTCACAGCATGCTGTTGCTGGCTTGCCATGTCCCCCTTTGACTCCTGTACATATGGCAGGCTTCTTTTACAGGTGCTTTCCTCAGAAGGGAACATAGAAATGGAAAATAATTGAATAGACTTTCAGAGTCAGAGTACCTCTAAAAATGGTATCACTATTGGGTCCTTATAATGCTCTTTTTTCCCCTTCAGTTATGTGTTTCAATAATGCAATTCTTTGGCTTACAAACTGGAAAGTGCATTCACCATCAGCAGCACAGGAAGGAGGCTAGGTTCCTAAGACCACACCTTTCAAATCTCTATTTCAGCCAGGCACCCAGGTCCATCTACTTAATTTATTCTCCAGAGGGTGGGGAGCCCTTAGACCCTGTGTACCTGCTCGAAGGCTATATGGCGGTACACAAGCCAGTGGTAACACTGATGGGAAATGATGCTGCTGAACACTTCCTTCCTCATAGAATGGCACTTAATTGAAAACAGGCATCCAGCTCTGGAAGGGTGCATTTTGTCACTGCCACTTCCTACTGTCCTGTTTACTGAAACCTCCCTACACACTGAGTGTTTCTTATCCAAGACAATATCCCACACAGTTCCCATCATTTACACAGCAAGATGCCTTGGAGATCTACTTTCAAAGCACAAAGGGTTTACTGTCACCTAGTTAGTTATTACTCAACAACTCAACTCAGAGTTTCAAGTATTTATTTTCTGATATGGTCACACTCCTGTGATTTTCCTCTCATCTTTTCTCTTTTAAAATAAACAATCCTTACTGCCTATTCAATCTTCCATTGCTCATCAATATTGTTGCAAATAGAAGAATCACAGAATATTCTGAGTTGGGAGGGATCCACAAAGATTATAGAGTCCAACTCTTAAGTGAGTGGTCAAAAAAGGGATCCAAACCATGACCCTTGTGTTACTACTACCATGCTCTAATCAAGATTTCTTCCTGCCTGCAGCAAACCTGTGGATTTGTATAGTGATACCATTCACATCTGGCATGTTTTTTAGGAACCATACAATGCAAGAAATTTAAGTTCCAAAATTGGATCAGCTTGCATAACTGGAGTAGTTGTATAACCCAAATGTGGATAAATCCTTATAACTTGCCAAAAGCAAGTGTACTGAGAACTCAGTCCCATATGGGGAAGAACAAAGAGAAAGAGGAAGAAAATGTTGCTAGCCAAACTTCTACATTGTTTTATCTGCCTGTTCAAGTGTTAATAAATCTCCCTCCTTCACTGAATAATTCTAAGGATATTTTTCTTGAATGCTCTTCCTATAGGTCACTGTCATGGTGTGACATTGGCCAAATGCCAGGCATGAACAAAAGCTGTTCACTCACTCTTTCTGGCTACAGCTGGGCAGAGGACAGGGGAAAAAATAAATTAACTAAGGGCTTATGAGTTAAGGTCTGGGAGAAGACACTCTAAGGGTAAAAGAGGTTCAAATTTAAAGGTGTAAGGTAAATTTAATATTAACAGAGCCAGAGGAGGATAATGAGAAGTAAAATAAGCCTTTAAAATACTTTTTCCCCCTCAGCCCCTCCCTCTCCCACCGACAGTGCAGGGAGACAGGGCATGGGGATTTTGTTAAGTTCATCACCTGACATCTTCTATTCACTCAGGGAGAGGAGCCTTTTCTCTGCTATGCCATGGAGTCCCTCCCACAGGTACACAGTCTTCCCGAAATTGCTGTGGCGTGGGTCACTCTTCCACGGCGTGCAGTCATCCAAGGACAGGCTGCTCCAGCCTGGATGCAGGGGCCTCTCTCTGCTCTGGGTCTCCCACTGGATCACAGCCTCCTCCAGCATCCACCCGCTTCGGCGTGGGCACCTCCGCCACGGGCTGTGGGTGGATCTCTGCATCCCCCGTGGATCCCCAGGAGCTGTGGGTGGATCTCTGCATCCCCCATGGATCCCCAGGAGCTGTGGGTGGATCTCTGCATCCCCTGTGGATCCCCATGGGCTATGAGTGGATCTCTGCATCCCCCGTGGATTCCCAGGGGCTGCAGGTGGATTTCTGCATCCCCTGTGGATCCCCATGGGCTGCAGGGGCACAGCTGCTTCACCATGGTCATCACCACGGCCTACAGAGGAATCTCGGCCTCCGTGCCTGGAGCACCTCCTCCCCCTTCTTCTCCACTGACTTTGGTGCCTTCACGTTGTTCTCCGTCATGTGCTCCCTTTCTCCTCTTCTAGAAGAAGAAAAACTGCTGCCTGTAGGTACTATTGCCAACAAGTTCTACCAATTCAAAGATTCCTGCAGGATCCCGCAGTGCCGGGAAGTTGATCCCGTCTAGGTTGCACATCGGGGAATCACTTGGCATGTTTCCGCAGCTGGCCAGGCAGCCGTGCCGCCATCGTGCAGACAGTGGCGGCCGCCGCGGCGCTGGCACCATTTAATACCTCTCTTCATGCGGGGTGCCAGGAAGAGGAAGCCGCTGTTGCTGCCCTTGCCCTTCTGCCTGCGGCACGGCTGGCCAGGGGCGGCCAGGCAGGCAAGGAGAAGCCGCAGGCCGTGCATTACCATGCGCTGCACCAGGGATGGCCCTGGCAGCCACACCTCGCCACCCTTGCAAGTAACTGCACTTGTGCTGTTTTGATTTTCTTCTTAAATAATGTCATCATAGAGGCATTACCAAACTCTCTAATTGGCCCAGCCTTGGCCAGCAGTGGGTCTGTCTCCAGAGTCATCAGGGATTGGCTCTGCTGGACATGGTGGAAGCTTCTGGCAGCTTCTCACAGAACCCCCTTCTGTGGCCCTCCCGCATGCCAAATCAACACAGTCACGTAAGGAGTAAACCTGTATGTTAGTGCCACTTGTAGGATTTCTTTCAGTTTATTTTCACACCTTTTGGTCTCCTTTTCCTGACTCCAAGAAACATATGCAATCCTACCCAGCAAAGAATATAGTACATCTGGTTACTTACCACACCTTTAATGACCAAGGAATTGAAAAATATGCTGAAGATTCCTGCTTTTGTCATTTAAAAACAGGCTAGGAGGTGTAAGAATATAATGTAGTACTCCTGTCACTGAAAACTATACTTACAGAAGCTCTGAAATACAGCATATGTTAAAGATAGGAGGCAGACTCCCAATTTGTGAATTCAGCTAAAACTTTATTGAAAGGCCTAAGGCAGGGGCTCCCGGTCGTGCACATGCCGGTCGTCCCATGCGGTGAAGCGGAAGAAGGTTCAGCAGCCGCAGGTCCAGAGCTGGGTGTTCTTCTTCGGCAGTCCGGAACAGAAGACCTCAAGCCAGGTCCTGGCACCCTTTATATACTGTTCTTGGCCGGCTCCCATTGGCTCACTTTTTGATCCTTCATTTGCATAGCAGAAGGAAGTCTCATTGGCTGTCTGGAATAACTCGTCAGCGATTGGTGCACTCTGGATCCTTTGTTTGCATATTGCGTCACTTTGTAGAACATTCTAGAAAGTCCTGCCTCATCTGCATGGGTGCCATTTTGGGTACAGTGTTCTGATAGGGAGCACCCTTTTAACAACTTAACTTCTATAATAATTACAACCTCTTGAATAATTAACATCTTAATTAAATAACCAACAGTTTCAACTTTAATCTATTGATAGTTAACAGCTTAGTTAACAGCTTTAATAATAGTCTCAACTTTAACTTATTAATGGATAACTGTTTTTAACTTTAACTTATCCCTAACCACATAGATATCTTATTTTGCTTTAAATTTTTTTCTTATTTTTATTTGCATGTTATCTTTAGTAAATTTTTTGTAAGGAGGGACTTACTGTATTTGCCTCGTTACATGAAACATATACTTTAATTTGCTAAACTATATGGACTTTTTTCATTGCATGGTTTCTAACTCTTTTATATCTACATCAGAGATACTGAATATTATTACTGACTATTCTTTCAAAATTACATTTCAAATCTTAAAACTGCTTAAGAGAGGCTTGTCTAAAAGTATATTATCTTTTGTTCACCCAACTTATACATTGTGGTAGGAAAAAAAAGACAATGTTTTATGTTCTTCAAACCATTCTGGGTACCTTTCCGGTCTGTATTTCATTATTTTATGAACTGGTATTAGTAGTGCACTGCCATGTTCTGTGAAAGCAGTGAAAGTATTTTCTAACTTGAAAATCAGTCATCAAGAGCAACTGCTATTTTGTGCAAAGCATTTTATCTTTGCTTCATTACAGTATCTCCTGTTTGTACTCTAACGAAACAAGATGGTTTAGTTTTTAACTTCCTCACTCCCCTTTCCAGACCAGAACATGAAAACCAAACTGTGCAAAGAGCAGCCACTCAAGAAAAAGCCACTTCTCCATTCAGGGCTATTTTTTTACACTGGGGGTAAATTAAGGACTGTAAAAGCATGGCCCACATGATGAGGGTTACAGTTCCCTTCAGTTCTCTTACAGTTCTCTACAAATATATTGATGGTATCTTTTTTTCAACTTTTGCATGCTTTGTGAGGTGCTCAAGGGAAGGAGGTACCCATAGTGGCTGGATAACTATACTGGAATCTAAATAGGATTTTAGTTTTTTTCATTGTCATGATTTTCAAAACCATCAAAGAAAGGCAACTCCACGCAGCAGAGCAAGCAGACGATTTGCAGCTACATTGCGTGCTTCATGTACCCAGCCCAGCATCACATCTTCAAACTCAGGCTGGGGACAAACAGCCCCCAGGTCCCTGGGGACAGCTGGGGTGGCAGCAGGCGCCTCTGTGGCTTGGCTGTCCTGGCCCTCATGGCCCTTTGATCTGCCACCTGCCAACTCTCATGAGCACAGCTGCACACCCAAACTGTGAGGAGGAGGAAAGGCAGGAAGGATGAAGCAACATCCACCTACCTCCATCTGATGCTCTGTGGTGCAGTCTGGGCTCACATGCAGCAGCATACAAGCTCTAGGATGTGCAGCAAGCAAGGTTCTGCCTCATGTTTCTGCAGGGCTCAGGAGCTTGCCTGGCCTCTGCCCCCAAGCACAGGAACAGCTGTACCTGAGAGTGCTAGTGCTAGGCAAAGCCTGGGATTCCTCTAGCATTTGCAGGGCAGGAATTTGTGCTGCCCTCATTAATAGGCAGGTACTAATCTTGCTTGTGCCACAAGGCAGGCACAGCTTCTAAGATTTAGCTGCCTCTGGTGAAAGAAAACAACACTTAGCTTAATGAATCAGCAAACAGGCTTCTCCCACATAAAATTTTGTGGGTTTGCCTATTTGAGTGACATTGAATAGGCTAATTCGGGAGTTTCTGTTGACTGAGGAATAACCTCTCTTGGCCATGGTGCTAAAGAAAAGCAATTAGCTGCCTCTGGCTTTCTTTCATCATTTCTTCCTGCTGCATGAGCAATATACAAACAGCCCAGACTTACTCTGCTCCTAACAGGGGAGGAATAGGAGGAAGGCCATATGTGAGGAGAGTGGGACCATGGAGCTAGAGGTGGTATTAGCCTTGGGTTAGTGAACTGGAATAGTCTGTCTGCTGGCCTGGGACCTGCAATGTGAGGTTATAGAGCAACCATATCAAATGGTGCTAATCCACAAGGTACAGCCACTTTGGAGTGTGTGCATGATGGGAACCCACCCTGACAGCCTCCTGCCCTGCATGATACATTTATGTATTAGTCATTTATCAGAGTTTTATTTTAATATATCACTATCACTGTGACAACAGCATTCTCAAGCAGGCATTTCCTGTTTTTCTTTCTCACACAGAGAAGCAGATGTTTTCTGAGCCACAAAACAAGAGTCAATCACTGTTCATGACACTGATAACAACATCCAGCCCCACAGCCTAAACCCAGGACTTCTTTAGCAAACCACAAGTTACACTCTGCAGCAATGAGACTACATGCAACAAAAGCATGAAATTTTCAAAGATGATCTTTCAGTATAGTTCAATGGGAACAAATTCTACATAGAAAAACATTTGGAGCTCATTTTATAAACAAAACTGAAATGAGTGAGTCCTTGAAGGTCGTGGTAGCTCCTTAAACTCATTGAACAAATGTTTTGGGACAAAGGTAGGGGTCTGTAAGAGGTTGCTTGGAGAGTTTTTGACTCTTGCTTGTTGTATTGGACAAGAGCCTACTATAATTGTAACATATTTTGACTGAGGAATAGTAAAGGCAGCTTCATTTTTATCATTACCTGTACAGTGTGCTGTACCGTCACAGCCCTTCTTTTATAACCCACTTTCAGCATATAGTACATTTACTGCTTATTCTAAATCCCACTGAGTGTTGCAAGCAGTTCACTGTGATGGTGAAGAAAGACAATCAGATCTTCACGTACAATCTTCCCCCACACACCACTTTCCCTCTAGTCGTCAATGTGGTTTGTCCTAAGATAAAAATACCATTGCAGGGAGAACTGTCTGGATGATCACATAATTAATGTATTCTAGAGATGGGGGAGCTGAGATGTTTTCGATTGACTTCGGTTCACATCAGCCTGCGTAAGGGTAAAGCGTTGATGGAGACTGTGTCAACTGGGCGAACTTGGCTCTTGATGTTGCAGGCAGCTTCAGGGTGGATCCCTTCCCTGCCAGGGATGCCTGCAAGGAATACTCACTTTTGGACGATGAGTAAAAAACACTACCATACAGACATAAAATCCTAAAGTAGCAACATAGGTGCTTTGTTGCTTTGTCATTTTGACTTCTGCAAGGCCAAAGACTCTAAACTTATATATTTCTAACCAAACCTGCTTATATTATAGCCCTTTAGAGATCAACTGTTGACCAGTCTTAGACTAAGTCAACCTAGCTGCACCTAGACTTCGCTGAGAAATTTCAAAAGCAAGGGGGTCTCACTGAAGCTTGTGACTCAACAGGAGGGACAATGATCTGATTATACTAGAATCTATTGCAGTAGATGACAGAGTGGCAATTCAGTTATACTTCCCTGGAAATATTATTGTATCAGCAAAAAATCTAATCATAATCATCCACATAATCGCTGTGCTCTTCTTCTTATACCTAGCTGACAGTTTTCTCTCAACAATTCTTTCAAAGGTACAAATTATGCAGTTGGATGTTTACTGTGGCAGTTCTGCTCATTGCACTACAAATTTTAATTGCACAAAGAATGAAGACATTAGAGAGTAGCAGGGCTCTCTCTCTCTGCTAATAGCTCCTTTTGTTGTGTAGTCAGTTCTGTCCAGAAAAGTTTTTTAGGCTTTGTTGCTGAGATTTCTGCTGGAGTAACTGCCAACTTACTTTGCACATGTCTTGGTTTTGGTATCATGGGCTTGTGTGCAGGGTGTAGCAGCCAGTTCTATCAAGTATAACTTTCTTTGATTAAAGGCAAGTTATTTCAGTGTGCAATTTCAGTGAGATTCAGCACAATGAATTGCCAAAACTGTCAGCAACACTCACTCCATAACAGCTACTGTAAAATTCAGTGCCAGGTAGGAAGCATGACTTCATAACCATCCAAACACTAAGCCATTTTGCAGATTACTTCCTTCCACGTTATTCTTGCTGTGCATTTTGTCACTGTGATATGACTCTATAAATAAGCAGGGCTGGGAAAAGTTGACAGGATAGAAACACCCTCTACCAGTTCATTTAAAAAACTATCTTTTGATCTAAATTGAGGATATGGCAGTCATTAATAACCATGAGATTTTCACCCTTTCATTAGCTTTCACTATGCATTTAAGGGATTTTCCCTTCTTTTCCCCTTCTTTTCCCCTTCTTTTCCCCTTCTTTTCAGTCTAGGGCGAGATTGAAGAGCTTTTCACCTACTGAAGGTCTGCTTTTAACCATATGCGAAAGTGCAGCTTTTTCAGGTTACTCAATTAGCATCACTGACAGACTCTCCTCCTGTTTAAATGCACAGATCTTGGACTGCCTCTACCCAGGTCAGAGCTCAGCTTAGAGTATCAAACATGCATGATGGAAATTACCCATTATCATCTACTGGAACCTTACATTCATTTTGACAAAAACATTCTGAAGAGGAACACTAATTACAAATTATTGTTCTTTTAAATCTGAGAATTTACAAATAGAACTAAAAGAACTGCCTATCATAGAATCATTTAAATGAGAAATGACCCTTAAGATCATTGTGTCCAACTGTTAACCTAACATTGCAAAGTTCACCAGTAAACCATGTCCCAAAATGCCATACCCTTTTGGTGAATAACCATTTCCAAATATCTCATCTCTCCTGGTGCAACTTGAGGCCATTGCTTCTGGTCTTGTCACTTGTTACTTGAAGGGAAAGACTGATTGCCACCATGCTACACTCTCCTTTCAGGTATTTGTAGAGAGCAATAAGGTCTCTCTATCAGACTACACACCCTCAGCTCCCTCAGCTGTTCCTCACAGGACTTGTGAGGAACCCAGACCCTTCACCAGCTCCACTGCTCTTCTCTGGACTTGCTCCAGCACCTCAATGTCTTTCCTTTTGTAAGGGTCCCAAAAATGAAAAACACAAGATTTGAGGTGTGGCCTCACCAGTGCCCAGTACAGGAGGACAATCCCTGTCCTGCTGGCCACACTATGGCTGATCCAGGCCAGGATGCCATTGGCCTTCTTGGCCACCTGGGCACACCCTGGCTCATGTTCAGCTGCTGGCACCAGCACCCCCAGCTCCTTTCCAGCCGCTCCGCCCCAGCCTGTGGAGCTGCCTGGGGTTGTTGTGACCCAAGGGCAGCACCCAGCACTGGGCCTTGTTGAACCTCACACCATTGGCCTCAGCCCATGATCCAGTCAGTCCAGATCCCTCTGCAGAGCCTTCCTGCCCTCCAGCAGATCAACACTCCCACCCAGCTTGGTTTAATCTCTGAACTGACTGAGGGTGCACTCAATCCCCTCATCCAGATCACCAATGAAGGTACTAAACAGGACTTGCCCCAGTGCTGAGCCCTGGGGAACAGCACTGGTGACCAGCCACCAGCTGGATCTAACTCTGTTCACTGCCACTCTCTGGTCTTTACTATCCAGCCAGTTCTTTACCCAGAAAACAGACCACCCATCCAAGCCCTGAGCAGCTGGTTTCTCTAGAGGAATGCTGTGGAAAATGGCCAAGGGAGTTTTAAAAATATATGCAGAAAACATCCACAGCCTTTCCTTCATCCACTAAGTGTGTCACCTTGTCATAGAAGGCAATCAGGTTGGTCAAGCAGGACCTGCCTTTCACAAATCCATGCTGGCTGGGTGATGACACTCAGGATGATCTGCTCCATGACCTTCCCCGGCACCAAGGTCTGACTGACCATAGCCAGTTCTGTGCATCCTCTTTCCAGCCCTTCTCGTGCCAGCCTCCAGCCAACTGGGACTTCCCCAGTTAGCCCGGACTGCTGATACATGATGCAAAGTGGCTGGGTGAGCACTTCCAGCAGCTCCCTCAGTACCCTTGGGTAGATCCCATCTGGCCCCATAGACTTGTGTATAAGTGGTATAACAAGTTACTGACTATTTCCCCTTGGATGTATGGGAGCTTCATTCTGCTCTTTCATTTTGCTTCATTCTGAAGTACAGAAGGTGTTGAAGTACCTCAGCCTTTTTCTGTTCCTTTGCCACTGTTTGGCCATACATCCAATAAAGGATGGAGATTCTCCTCAGACCACCTTTTGGAGTCAATGTATTTATAAAAACATTTTCTATTGCATTTTATGGCAGTACTTTAGCTGTTACAGTTTTCTCTTTGCATATCAGAATGGAATATTTATGGTCCTCTTGAGTTGCCTGCCCCTTATCCAAAGTTTTTAATTTTTTTTTTTCCCTGAGTTCACTGAAGCCGGTCTTCTTTTCCAACAGCCCATCTTTCAGCTCATATCATGTTGTATTTGACTGCTGAAAATCATCAGAGGATGCATATAGTATCCTTGGGCACAGGCTCACTAGGTGAACTGAGACATCAAGTCCTTTATTTTAGCACTGTTCAACGAGGAAGGGATCATGTATCCTGTGGAAGGGCAGATACAGCATAGCATTATCTGACTCATTTTACTGTAACGCTTACACATGGGTGGGGAACAGAAAACACAAAAGAGAAAGGCATAGGCAGCAATGTATATCCTTTTTGCCTTCCATGCACAGTGAGCTCCTGTGCCAACAGCTCATTGTTGACATCAGCACACACTGGCATCACTCCAGGTTACCTCCTCATTTCATCACTTCAGGATGGGTTTTTCCTTAAAAGTAAGTGAGCTGAATGTATATTTTGATAGCACCTAGAAAAATCAAGCACAAACAGTGCACCTGCTGAGTAAGCCACTGTGCAATCCTTGCCCTGAAGAGCTGATAATTACCATCCAAGAAGCTTTATTATGAGGATTATAATTACTGTATTTTCTTAAAGTTTTAATGCTGAACTAAGTCACATGAGAATCTAGCTTTTGTGTAAAATTTTTTTTAAAAAGTGCTGACTTTCCCAGAAGAAGTAAAAATCCTTAAAAAATGCAACCTACATATATTCTAATGGCTAAAGGTACAGTAAATAAATGAAAAGCTATGTTTATTATTTGCAAAATAGTATCAACCTGGGTGGCAACTATCAACAGCTTCTTTTTAACTCCACAGACATGCTGTTACCACTGTCTATGTTTCAACAGATCTGTGTTTTTTTCCAATTGCCTGATAAGTGGTAGTGTTTTGGGAACTAAAGAGAGAGGCCTGAAAAAGAGAAAATATATACTAGTTAAAATTAATGGAAAGCATTATTTTACAACTCCATGAACAAGCACTCTAAGAAAGACTGGTCCTGTCTGGGGATGTCATGTTTGCCAGTATATTACAAAGTCAATGATGAAATGGGGGAATTCATTGCTGTCAGGGATTAATCTGATAACTTTGTAAAGTTTTGCTGCATGTTTAAATTGCTCACTTCATTGCTATAGATACTGAGAATGTAGAAAGCAATGTAGGGAGTAACCCCTCATATTTTTATTTCACGTTTTTGAAGATTTTGTGGTGTTAGGTCACATCCTGCAAGGTCACTCGAATGCAAAATGTCCAAACATTATAGTACTTGTTAATTTGGTGATAGGAGTGCTGTCTCAGGATGAAGAAATACCTGAATTGAATTCCCCTTTACACATCTCAGTCTTCAAGGTAATGGGTAAAAAAGGGCAGTGCTCCTTTTCTTTCTGTTTCTCTGTAGATTTTCTTTTGGGGAGAAGAAGGTTGAGAGCAAGGAAGAAGGTTTTTTTTTGTCACATCCAATGGTAAAGCAGAATCAGGATCTTCTGGATTAGAGACCTGATGTCTTAGGCATGGAGCAGGCTGCACCTTTCCCTTCAGCAGCTTCCCCCTGAGCCCTTAGGCACAGAGGGCCCTAACTCAGTGCCTGCAGTAAGGACACTCCAAAGCATACTGTTGTTTCGGGCGTTTTTTGTCTTTGCAGTCAGAGTGTTTGCTTTTGGATTGGGCTTTTACAGAGCAGAAACAGCCAGACATGTTCTCCCACAGCTCCACTCACACAAATCTTCCACAGGAGGGTACCTGCAACTCCCAATAAGGCCACAGGAAGCTAGTTTGTTCCAATAGGGACAGCCTTGCCTGCAGTTCATCCAGAGGTCCAAGTGTGCCGTGGCAGCCTCCTGCTGCTCTGCCCAGCGTGGGAGGCTGGCAGGAACAAGGCTACTTTCTTTGCAGGGAGCTGGAAGCCAAATACCAGGAGTTTTATCTCTTTGGAACAGGTTTTTACTTGAACCACTTAATTACTTTTCATAAATCCTTCAGATCTTCATACAATACTTCATTGTATTCTCCTATGACCAGTACTGAATATTTAATTACATATCAATTATATATTTTAAATGTAATTTTTCTCTATAGGTAGATAGAAATGAATCATATTTCAATTATTTTCATGTGTACACCACAACATACATGCTATTAAAAAACCCTATCTTTCATCAGGTCAGGAAAGGTAATACAGTTATGACTCCATCCTAGAAAAACCAGATCAACCAGCTTTTCTGCTAAAGCCTAAGCAAGCCTAAACACACGGGGCAGAATAAAATCCAACATTTTCTTTGTTTCAAATCTCTGGAACCACACATCATTAAGTAGGTAGAAAAGCATTGTACTTAATTTTGCAGAAAATGCACAGCAGTAAGACTAGTGTTGAAGCTGCCAGAATCAAGTGATTTGTTGAACTAAATATTGAGAATTACTCTTTGCAGCCCTAGGAATATACCTTTCACTGAGCAAACATTTGTGAAACATTTAGACTTCCTTAATTCCCACACCCGTACTTCTAGTTAATTTGCCATCAAACCCAGTGATGATAGCCAATATACTAACTGTAACAACCATGCAGAACTTTTAGGGATCTAAACTCCAATGATTGCTGCTCCTGCACTTTAGCCTTCTATACTGTTTTGCAGAAAGAGATTTCTTGACTGTTAAAAGACTATATAGAGGTAAGATCATATTGTTTCAATGTACAATTAATTATTAAGTGTACTGTAAAGAGGTTTACTTGGATTTAGCTGAGGAAGCTGGTGGGTGTGAGTTCATCAGGGACCTTCCCCCAGCAGTGAGGGAAACTGGCAGAAGATCTCTGACCTCACCCTGATGCAGCAATATTTGGTTGGGAGAGAGGAAGAAAAAGGGGAAAACAGCTCCTCACTCACCAAGAGCCAGATTCATGAGCTTAGTTGCCTTAAGTACAGCAGAAATAGTGCAAGGCAATAGGACAAGAAGCAATGGGCAGAAACTTAAGCACAGGAAGTTCCACCTGAACATGAAGAACTCCTTTACTGTGCAGGTGACTGAGCACTGGAACAGACTGACCGGAAAGGTCGTGGAGAATTTCACTGGAGATATTCAAGAACCATCTGAACACAATCCTGTGCCATGTGCTCTAGGATGATCTTGCTGGAGCAGGGAGGCTGGATGACATAACCCACTGGGGTCCCTTCCAACCTGACCCATTCTGTGATTCTGTGAGAAAGAGAGTCTCAGAAGGAACCATGCTTCAGAAAGTCAAGCCCAGACTTGCAGTGGATACTGTACTAGAACCTTGACAGAAGCAGGGATGTGAAGCCTCTGTAACAGACCATGGCTTGTGCCAAGTACACCACTACCTGAGAAGTGGAAACAACAGGCCATCAAAAAACCAGGACTATCCCTCACAAGAAGCTGGTGCAGGACAGGCTCTCACTGCATCTTGGGATGCAGCACCTCACTTCACATAGCCACCTAGCAAACAAACTAGTGAAAATTGCCTGGGACTGGTGCAATCCACTGCAACTGGAATAAACACAACTGTCAGAAGAAACTATTTCACCCCTCCTGAAGGAATTAACTGCATGCTCCTTGCACTGGAGGCTGATTAGCAATCCAAGTCCTACTTCCTCCGGGTGCATCCCCCAAAGACATTTAACAGTTTTAGGCAGAAAGAGGAGAAAAGGAAAAGGTTTCCTGATTCTGCACCTTGCAGCAATAGCCCCACATTTGTGGTGGGCTCCAGTACTGCTGTGCTGTGCTCAGGTTATCAGGGTAGGGTTGTTGGGGAACAGTATTGTGTGGGTTCACTTCTCCCTGCCACCCCAAAGGAAGTCATGGCAGAACCAGGGACAATGTGGCATCTGGAGGTATGACATTCCTACATGGTCCTCCTGCAGCAAGGCAGATAGACGTTTTCTGTCCTTCCCACCCTCTAACAATCTTTCATTTTCACCTCTTCGGTGGTGAAGGTGACTGCTGTGCACATACAGCAAATAACTTGCAAATCCTAACAGATCTATTCACTTTGCTTCTAAATATGCATTGACTCAGCATTTTCATAATCAGCGTCTTGAACATATTACATCGTGGACATATACATGTTATGTATCTGGAGTTTAAAAGTTTGAAAAATTCCAGCTGAGTAGAAGAAAAAAAAATTTTTCTAAATATGAATGATAATAATTACTATGTTGTTCATTAAACTTAAAAAGAAGTTATACCATTCATAATAAAATTATTTTTGGTCATAACACTAGCTTTTTTTCATACTATGACAGGCTTCAATTTTGGGCCAATCAACATTATTGAATATGATAAAGTGTTTGTGGTTTTCCCCTGATTGTGCAGACAGTGGGAGGTGGGTTGAGACACTGGGAGGGGACAAGGGTGTATCCTGCCACACTGAATAAACATTGTGAGAACAGACAGGATGCCTATGTGGAAGGCCTGTGACTCAGCTGCATGGATCTCCTCCTCACATCCTTCTTAGTACTGGGAGTTTCCAAATAATTTTTAGGCATCCTGGTCAACTGACATACTTTTTCCATTAAACTTATTTCTTTGTGGACATTGGGCTCTGCTTCTAGACAGACCACAATCCCACTGATAAAATAATTACAGAAATAGTTCTAGTCTCTGCATTTTTTAATAAACCATCCTTAAGTATGACAAAAGCAGCCCCCTTTCACCTTAATAATAATGATGGCAAGAATTCCCAAAAAAGTTATCTGCAAACCAGTTGAATTATGTTGAAACAGCATTTGTTGGAGTTAGAGAGTGGGATGACACCAAAACTTGAAAAGACCATATGTGCACAAACCAAACAGACACATCTCTTCTGAGTTAGAGAACTGGGGTTCTAACAGATATTTCTTTTCTCCTTCAGCCTTTCTAATTTGCCCATCCTGAAGGCACAACTAACAGTATCTGTTTGCAAGGAGGGTATATCACAAGGCAGCATGTACACAGACCTGCCCTATCCTTCCACAGGTAACTTTTGATGCAGGGAATTCCACAAAGTTATGAAGTACCACCATCTCTTTCAAATGGTGATCTTTACTGCAGTCCGCTGTTGCAGGTGCTTGCCCAGCCAAACCTGCAGATCCTGCCAATGCATGATACAGTTGGTCTCCCTGGAGAGAGAGGCTCCAGGAGTCCTCTCCATCAGCAAACTGTGGCTTTGCTGGCAGGCAGAAGGAAACACAGAGAAGCAATGGAGGACATCAGAGTGTAACCTGAATTGACATCCATAATGACACATGGCCATATTAAAGTTCTGAGCCTGAGAACTATGGCAAGTGACCACACTACTCAAAGGAAGACCCGCTGGCCTGGATACCAGCCACAACAGTCACCATAAGCAGATGCACAGAAAAGAAAAAGAGGCAATATAAATGATATTTCCCCAGTTACTCTCTCACCAAATACTACATTCTGCTCAGGGAAATTCGCAAGTTAGTTATGGTTTGTTTCTTTAGTAATCCACAGTGGATCTCTATTTCAAGAGTTGCACCATCTTCCTGGGAATTTATGGAAACCTCTTGTATGCCCAGCATCATTTGTCAAGAAACTTCACAAGTCTCTCCTACCTGCTGGATGTCCTTTGTGCCATGATTTTTATATCTGAACCTGATTTCAGAGTGTCTGAGTGTTTGACCTCAGCTCCTAGTTGTGTAGAACAGGTTGTGAATAGACTGAAGTGTTCCCAGGTGCCTAGTCAGGTCTTATACAAATGTTATTCAGTACTTTCTATCATGTGCCATACATACTGCTGGACTCTTATCAAAGCCTAAATTGTTAATGTGACCATTTCGTATGTTATGCCCAGCCGCAGAAGTTAGCTTTAATACTGTTCAACATAGCTTGCAAGAGCCATTGGTATATCTATTGCTTAACTACCTAGATATTAATCTATTGGCATAAAACTACAATAGTCAAGATATTAGTCCCTGCCCAAACAGACAATGCCAAAACAGTAATTTCTTCTACTTGCCTTTTGAACTCTAATGTCATGCATCCTTAAATATCATAAACCAGGACTGTTGCCACGTGAACTGCCTGACCCACTCAGTGCCCTTGGACTTTTTAAGCACATATCTGAAACACTCCCTCTTTTACATCAACATAGGCATATCATCACCTAGACTGGAGAACTGATGCTGTTAAAATTCTGCCTCTCTTTGGATAAGTATGCCATGATTCTTACATAGTTGTCCCAGCCAATGGCCAACCTACAGGGATGGTGTGGGATAGTACAAGTCAATGTACATTGTGAAGAAAAAAAAATCTACGGCCTTTCAGTTATTTCTCTTTTCCCACATCCTTCTACCAGATGGCAGTTGCAATATTTCACCATCATGATGACTAGAAAAACTATAATTGTTCATATCTTATTTAGATCACGGATAAATTAAGAACATATGTACATGGATATGCTAACATACCAGCCAAAAAGTCAGATCAAATTCATGGTCAGAAGTTAATAAATGCATAATTCTGTTGAAATTCTCACAGTTAGTTAGGAGATGTGGCCAAAATGTTGTATTTCATGCTGCAACTCACAGGGTAATTCAGACTAGCAGCCATCATAAACTTCCAAAGGCTGCAGAATAAAAATGGGAAGACAAACAAATACAGTACAAACCTTAGACTCATTCCATTTTAGTACATGATATTGTGATTCAGTAAATCATATTTTCCTAAAAGTTATTACTTTTAATTATTTATTATAAGTATCAATTTTCAAGGATGATTAAAAGAGAGGTCCTAAAAACAGAAAGTTGATGAAGCAACTACGAAGAGAAAAACTGTTCAGAGTGGGAGAGTTTTCAGATTTAGGAATTTTGTCCTTAAGCCCTCCTTTACTTTACAATATTCATATTGGTCATATAATTTTTACATCAGTCAGCGCTGTCATGAATGAATGTCACATGTTTATGTGTTCAACTGAACTAAAATCTTCACACAGAGACCTTCCATGAAGCTCTCAGAATTCATTTCTATTTTGTTCTTTGGAAATATCATTTGGAATCTAAAAGATTCTCTGATTAGACAGATCCCAGCATTAGCAAGGGCTTAATTGGTGTGCAGAGGATTTCATTGTTGCCATTAAATGGATGCTGACTCTTGGCATTCATTCACAACTGAGAATGGTGTTACTGCTTGGGCCAACTCTAAGTTCAAGTAACCATCAACAATTCTCAGAGTTCATGAATCCCTACAGCTGTCTCAGGTCTTATCTACACTGTGATAATTGCATAATGTCAACAAAACTGAGGTAATCAAAACCAACACCATCTGAAACTGACACGTGAGAATGCACTGGCCAAATCACAGCTCACATTCTATCGGCTGTTCACTTCAGCAGTAAAGCACCACCTGCCTTTTATTGACTATGGCTTAGGTTAAAGCAAGTTTACAGTTTTAACTTGGTGTAGGTTTAATGAGACTCTTCTGAGAAAGACTGTTCTTCCTTTCACACAACTCCTCCTCAGCCCATCCCTGCTTCTCCACATACACTCTTCTCCTCTGTGGATTTGCTGTGGATTTACTTAAATCCTGCACAGTATACTGTAGCTAGAAGATAAAGGGATCTTGAGAGGGAAAGAAAAAAAGTATCACCAAGTTATCACGCATAAATCACTGCTTTTTTCCTTGATTTGTGAATTCCTTTTCCATAGGCATCCCCTACAGATGAGCTAGAAGGAGTCAAAAATTCTGAGAACTGTGATGTGAGGAGTAGTAACAGTGGGGTAGCAGAACAACACTCAAAAATATGTATACGTCTAGTAAACTGAGAAACATGAAAGGGCTGGTGGAAGTAGATGCATGAGGTACTGCTCTTTGAAGGTGACCAGGTGTGTGGTTCAATGTCACTCTCTTCCTCTCTTCATGCTCTTTATCTGACTCAAAAAGCTGCTAGTCCCAGCGTTCACCAAACTTTGTGATTTGTGATTGGCATTTTTCCACACCTGTGGTCTAGCTCTTCAAAATGGGTGCAAATGCCATGGGGTTCCTCAGAGTTCTACTGCTACTCTGAAACCTAGTTGGTGGTGGTCTTCCTTGGTGCTCCACTTCGTGCTTCTCCCTCTGGGCTCCTATCTTTCATTTGTTTGGGAAAACTGTTGTCATCTGTGTAGTGGGGAAGTAAGAATGCGGCGGGGCTTGAACAAGCTTCTCTCCCAAAAGGTAAAAACATTATGATCTCACCAAGACTCTTCCTTGTTGCCTGACTCACGATTGCTTAGTAATGTTGAGCATGACCTAAGGATCTGAAGTGTTCCTAGCCAGAATCATATTAGACAGGGTCTAGAAAGCATTTCAGTACCTTTTTGTTTTTCTGAACAGAGGTACACCTCTGTGAAACCACTGAGGGTGACTCACAGGGTAGAACAATATATCAAATCTTACTGTATTCAGATTCCAAACAAAAGTAAGACCACTGAGATCAGTGCAATAAAGGACTGGGACTTTATTTGGCTAGAAACATTGTTATAGAGTCACTAGTGGCTGTGCTGGAGATATTACTTCTGTGCTCAAGGCATCACCTGATTCTCCTGCCAGGATGAATTAGACATACCTACATCAATCCTGTTTGTCTAAACTTTAAAAGTGCCAGTGATGGACATCCTACAGATTCTCTAGAAAATGAGTGCTCAATAAAACTGGTGCTGATTGTTAAAACATTTTTCCTAATATCTAGCTTTGCCAACAATTCAGCACATCAGTGAACATGGAACATATGCCACAGCCCTGGACATATTTTAAGTACATCATCAGGTCTCTCCACAATCTTCTTTAGACTAAACAAAGTCTTTAGAAGATGTGGAAGACCAGACAGCTACAGAAGCTGAGCTGGATGGCACCGCAGACCTCCTGGCCCTAATACAGCAGAAGCCACAAGAATACAAATGTTCTTCAGGTTGTTCCAGTTGTTTACATCATCTCTGGACTCTGTCCAGTTTTCTTTAGGGAAGACTTGGATGGAGTAAAGAATATCCAACAAATAATATATTGGTGCTCAATGGAGCAGCAAACAAACTGCATAGGAGTATGTTACAGACAACAACCTTCTTTGATGCAAGACAACACTGTGGGCACACAGTATGTTTGTGATTCACTATGTAATGATTCAGATCACCTGAAGAGGAATGGTTATTTCATACACTCCTTATACACTCCACCCTATACTCCTTCCAGCATAGAGGTACAAAGTAGACAAGAATTGTAATAAACCCATACTGAAAATAAATTTCAACTCCCTTCAAGACAATTTTACAAATTCAGCCTAAATTAGTGGCTGTGCTGATGAGTTGTGAGCAATTTGCGCATCCCTGTCTCTGCATTCTACCTATGCAGAAAGAGTTCTTCCCCATTTTCAATAGCAGCAGGATAAGAAGTAGTACTAGATAAATAGTGGTATTTCAAGTGTATCTGTACACGTAAGTAGAGATGCAAGTACAAGATCATCTGTGTTTTCATAAGCACACTCCATGGAGTGCACTACAGAAAGACTGAATATGATGTCATAACTAAATCCCTTTCAAAATGCATATACACAAGAGTGCTGAAGTACGATTGAACAAAAGCCCTAACTGGAGCATCTCCTAACTTTCAATTGCTTGATTTTAATACCTTAACATGCTTTTTTCATGTAGCTGCAGGCACACTTGAAGGCAGATATATCACAGGCTAAACAACTGTCAACACAAGTACAGAAGCACTGCTTTACATTCTGCTTAGCCCAAACTGTTCTGTTAAATTCACAAGTCCTCTATCACTGCAAGGTCATGATGAACAGGAGTCACCTCGGTACTTCTATGTCAGCATGAAGCCTGGTTTGGGTCATCTGTGCTTCTACCCCTCAGGTACTGGGAATACCTAACATTTTAACCTAGACCTTTAACCACATTTCTTTGTCATGTCTCCAGCCCCATCCCTGGACCTTGCTTTTTAAGAAAAGTGAAAATACACAAAGAGTTAAAAGCCAAACACATAAACAAACACAGGACACTGCTGGCAGAAGGTCAGGAAAATCAGGATGGTACCCAATAACCATTAAGAGATCACCTAAAACAACCAGTACTACCTAAATGTTCTGCTAGCACAGTGACCCCAAAATGTCATAAATTATTAAGCCACCTACACTGACACCACAAGTAGTAACAACATAATTAACACATCAGCACAATAAGCTTATAAAGAACATACTTTCCATGGCCAGAATTTCAAAATTTGCAAGAATCTTGGGGTAGATGGGATAAGGGAGGGAATGGAACAGACTTCCTACATACAAACTGAAATAAAATGGATCCTTGCTCACAGAGAAACAGAAAATATATAGCTGCTGCCCATAACCTCTCGTTTCCTAGGCTCCTTGCTGGACACACACCAGAGCAAGGGCATTAGTGACAACCCTTATGTAGTACCTAACAAGTCTGCCAGCAAGGCCAACCAACTGAGCAGGAAATAGAGACCTGTTCAAAGGCTCCAGAAAATAAGCAAGAAAGACCACTTGGGATGGCACAGAGGAGTTTAAGACTGAGATACAGAAGGAGGAACTATAAAGGACTTCATCCTATTGAAATGACTCATCGAAAATGCTTGTTATATCCACAGTCCTGGTCTTGCACTACTAAAGCTGAGCCTTGCTGTAACTTAGGACACAGGTATTCCTCTAGTTTCCAAGAAGAGAGGTGGCTAGCCTGAGGACGGGCTAAAGCACTGAGAGATAATGCATCAGCTCTTCTGAATCAAAAATTGAATTAGTTTTTAAAATTAAATTCTTCACATTGTTTCATTTGACCCAAACTTCACCCTCCCTCAGAGAATACTTGCACTGGCCGCATTTTCTGAAGGATATGTTAAGTGTTGTGCCAAGCCTACAAGACATGTTGATTTTACAAGTTAGAGTATTTTCATTTCTTCTCCCTTCCAAAACCAAGTTCTTGCTCCTTAAAAAAAAAGAAAAAAAAAATCCATATATTTGTGTCAGACATATGGCACAAACAACCATCCCTTACTTTCTCCCCCAACAGACATGCCGTATAATTAAAATAAGCCGCACACTAAAAACATATTTGCCATCTGAATTCAGAAACTCCCATGGAGAAAAAACGTACACAAAACAAACTCTACATAATAAAAATGCTTCCACCCATTTATTCTAGCACAAACTTCACGGGTACTGACAAGTGCTTTGCAATGAAACCACGTTCACTGCTCAATTAATAAAGGGGTAACAAGTATCTTTGACAGTAACATATCTTCATGATTACATGACATCACCATGCTGTTAAAATGACTCAAGACCCAAGGAGTATATCCCAGAAGGCTCCCTGTGCTAAATTGTGTTAAAACCACACTCACCAGCTACTCAGAGTGCAAGGGAGGGCACATTTCCAGTAATGGCCTTTGTTCCAAGGTGCACGAGACTCTCATGACAACATGCTCCAAACAAACATTGACAGAGCAGGGAATTACGAGCTGTTGTTCACTTACCTTTTGTCAGCTTTGGGTATGCTTTGATAAGCAATGATGTGCAAGGTCAAAGCTCCCTTCAAGCCACTGTATTAAAGACAGTTCTTCCCAACTCATTATATTATAATGTAGGAGTATATCTATTTTTTATATTTCTGTATACATATATATGTATTTTATATATATATGTACAGACACACACACACACACATATATATATACATATATATAGAGAGATATGTAACAGAAAAAGAAACGTACAGCAGAAAACCCAAGAAACTACCCATTTGTAACAGAGAATTAACATTTCAAAAGCCTCTACAGTCATGTACTTATCCTTCCTGTGGCAGTTGTATTTATCTCAATTATTATCCAATGATAAACAAGTGTGAACAAGAACACAATTGCTTTGTGTTTATTTACAAATTGCTAATTTTCTTTCCAAACTGTTTGATAAACGACATGCTAGAACTGCAAATAGGTTTGACTAATCACTTGTCTTCAATAAAGATATCTAAAATCAGCAATTTTTGACACTGCTCTGTTGAGAAGTTCTAGTGATTTGAGCAGGGGTTTCTATTAAATATTTTTTAATTCATAAGGAAGAACTAATTTATAGACTATATATGGGGAATCTTCCTAACAAATATTATCCCATCTGAAAGTGTAAACTAGGAACTCTAATTTCTCAATAAATTGAGTAGAACAAAATCAGAACAAAAGCCTGGCTGGCACTGCACAAAGCACCAGGAACTGCTTTCAAGTGCCAAAGACCATTAGTTTGCTATAGAATCATTGAGCAATTTGTGTTGGAAGAGATCTTTAATGATCATCTATCACAATGCCATTCCATGGGCAGGGAGACCCTTTTATAAGACCAGGTTGCTCAAAGCCCCATTCAACCTGGCCTTGAACTCTTCCAGAAATGCCCCATCAACAATGCCTCTTGGGAACCTATTCTGCTGTCCCACCACTTCCAGAGTAAAGAATCTCTTCCCTTATCTCTTAACTAAATCTACCTTCTTTTTTTTTAAATATGTTAGCTCTTGTCCTATCATTACAGGTAAAACATTTCTCCCCACCTTTCTCAAAAGCCTCCTCTACACAAGGCAGCACTAAGGTCTCTCTTATAAGGTTGATAGAGTTCTCTGATACTAAAGTCACGTGACATTCCCCTCTTATAAGATCCTTTTTTAATTGTTTGGGAATCTAAGCATTTTATATCAATATAAGATTTTGAAGGAAGACTATTCCCACATCAATTACAAGTTTCTGGCATCTCTATGAGAAACGAGACAAATTACAAACCTATGTTGGCATCCTTTCCTTACACTCACTGGGAGCAAAGTCCAGAGCTGGATTTCCAGAAGATGCACTGGCAGTGAGTGACACGTGCTTCTACACACAGCCGCAGGGCTTCTCCAGTTGCAGCCCTGCTCTGTCATGGGACAGCCGGGAGCAGATTTTACTTAGCAACAGTAAAGAATACTTTTCCCAAGTATGCTCAGTCCCTTCCACTGTTGCTGGATCCAAGCAAAAGAGAGAAGGAGCTGTCTGCTTTGAATGTAAAGAGGACAAAAAGATGGACTGGATGGAATAAATCAAGAGAGAAGAAAGAATGAACACCGTGACTAGGCACTGGCAGGAGAGCACTGGCTACAGCAGAACTGGATGAGAGAAAAACTGACTGCTCCTTAGTAATAGAGATCTGAGAGGAGAAACTCTGGAGACTAGTAAAGGGAGGTTAAATAAAAAGCCAAATGAGAAGACTACAGCTCACTGGACAAGGTGATTAAAAGCAAGATTAAATGCCTATGAAGTGGTTTATAATGGTAAAGTAAATAAAACAGCATTGAAAATGAGACAGAGAGACAGAGAAGGAGGCTGGAGGGATGGGCTATGACTTTCCCAGTGTTTGGCAAGAAGGCTGGGACTTAGATGAGAAATCCAAAAACTGTGTGGATGACAAACAGAAACTGTACTTTAAGTATGCAGCAACTTATAACAAAGACTCAAAACCAAGAGGCCCTTAATGTCAATTCGGACACCCCAAACTTCCCAATGCCATATACCTTCATCTCTCTGTACTCTCAGACATCTATTCCCAGCTGTATTTCACAATCGTCACAAAAAGACCTTAAAAAAAAAAATTCTCTTTCAGAACCATGTAAAACAGAGTATATTCATATCATGTTCATTCAAAAACGGAAAAAAAAAATGCCATTTTATCACTGTTTGAACACAGAGCATTTTGCAGAATAAGGCAGAGAGAGTATTACTCTCTGGAGGTGTGAAGCAGTGTTGAACACATGGTTTTAATTCTAGAATTTGGTAAGCAGTGTGCTTGATTTGATGACCATGAAAACCTTCAACATTTATATTTGTGTGGATAAATAGCAAAACGCTGATGACATTGGTTTGTGCTTAATTTTGTTCCTGAAATCCCTATTTGCAAAACCAAAGGGAAGTTGGTGTATTCTAAGCTTAAGTGAGGCTGCCAAGTGAAAACATCCCACTTACCCTTTTCAGTGGGTCATGCCAGCACAGTGTCACAAATGCATCGGGCTTAATTACACATTTTCCTGCCCATCTGTCATATCACAAATGTAACCCATATATGACATATCTGGGCTCAGTGCTGTTTTACTTGTTCATCCATGACTTGGATGAAGGGCCAGATGCCTCCTCAGAGAGTTTGCTGACAACACAAAGCTAGGAGGAGTGGCTGATACCCAGAGTGCTGTGCAGCCCACCTTGACAGACTGGACCTCAACAATGTCTTTAATGACCTGAAGGAAGGCTGTCAAAAGATGGACTAGGCTCTTCTCAGTCGTGCCAAGCAATAGGATGAGAGACAACAGGCAGAAACTGATGCACAGGAAGTTCCAAGCAAGAACTTCTCTACTGTGAGGGTGACAGAGCACTGAACAGATTGACCTGAGAAGATGTGGAGTGTTCTTCTCCAGAGGTATTCAAAAGCTGACTAGACAGGACAAAATCCTGAGTAACGCGCTCCAGAGGACCCTACATGGGCAGGGAGACTGTACCAGATGACTTTCTATGGCCTCTGCCAACCTGACCTGTTCTAAGATTCCACGATTTTGTGATGTTATAACACAGAAGAATAAGAAACCTGGAACGCACACCGCACAATATGTTACAAGGCAGCTGGACTAACACGCTCCCACTAAAGGCTCCTGGGCCCTGCCGGTGTGACCCAGAACAATCCTGCTCCGCTCCAGCAGCAGCTTGGCACGGACCACGCGTGGCCACTGCAGCGGTGGCCGCTGCAGCCTTGCTGCTCAACTGTACTGGGCAGGCAGGGGTCGTTAACAGCGCAGCACCCGCGGGCAGGGCCCGCCGGCGGGCTCGGGGACGGGCGACCGCGGGGGCAGCGTGAGCAGGGAAAGAGCCGGGACCCCCGGGAGCCGCTCCGCCCCTCACCGGCCGAGCGATCGCCAGGGGCGGCCTGAGGCTGACCGACAGCCCGCCGGGGCTGCGGCGGACCCGCCATTTTGCGCCGAGCGGAACAGAGCGGGCAGCGAGCTACTCCCACCATTTTGGGGACAGTACCGCCACACTGTGCCGTGAGGGAAGGGCCCGACCTGGCCCCGCCCGCCGGGGGGCTGACCCTCGGCCCGGCCGCGCCCTCCGCCCCGCCCCGCTCAGGTATCAGGTGAAACTGGTCGGGAGCGCGGCTGGAGTGGTGGCGGCTGGTGCGCGGCGAGAGGATGGCTGCATGTCGTGGGTTGTACCTACTGCTGGTACTGCTGTGCTGTGTGCTGCTGGGAGCTGCCGCCGCCGCTGCTGCTGAAGGTGAGCTGCCAGCTCGACTGGGGTCAGCGGGGTGGCCGGCGTGGCACCCCCGGTGGGCTCGGCCGCCCCTCAGCCGCGGGCGGGGACGCGGCGAGGTGCTCGGTGGGGCAGGTGTCCGGCCCGGCTGGGCTGTGGGGAGCCCAGAGCAGACGGGGCGGGGTTCCGCGGAGTCGAGCAGGTCGGAAAACTCGAGCGGGTGGCAGTGTGGCTGCCGGGACCCGCGGGTAGGGCTCCCCGGCGGGGAGGGAAAGCCCTTCACGGGTGAGCAGCCGGGCACGGCGAGCAGCCTCCTCAGAGCTTGTGGGGTGCGCGGGGCTTGGCTTCACCCGCCTAGTAGAGAACCGTGGAATGGTCTGGCTTGGAAGGGACCGTAAAACCCGTCTAGTTCCACCCCCACCCCCGTCCCGCCACGGGCAGGGACACCTTCAACTAGAACAGGTTGCCTAGAGCCCCGTCCAGCCTGGCCTTGAACTCTGCCAGGGATGGGGCATCCACAACTTCTCGGGGCAACCTGTTCCAGAGACTCACCACCCTCACATAAAGCGTTCCTTCCTAATATCTAGCTTAAATCTACTCTCTTTTCATTCAAAATCGTTCGCTCTGATCCTGTCACTTAGGGGCCTTGTAAAAAGCCTCTCTCCAACCTTCTTGTAGCCCCCTTCCCACCCCCCCCTCCCTTTACGAGAAACATGAAAAAACTTTAAAGACCATGTTTTTGGGTTTTTTCCCTGCTCTAAGAAGCTAGAATTCTTTTAAAATTTTTCGTATATGTTATTGCTTGTTGAACGTATGTGCTGTTTGAGGAAAAAAACTAAACAGTTATTCATATTAATACTTCACTGCATTAAGTTAATTTTTCACCACCTTTTATAATAAACCCCACTGCCATATCTGTGCATGCCTTTACACTGTATCCTTCTATATTTCATACCGGGCTTATTTACGTAATAAAATCATATGCATAAAGATAGTGTAAATATTGAAGCCAGGCATAGGATATACGTCGTATACGTATCGAAGCCAAGCATACGTCATATTTTCTCAAGGGATAGATGCTAGGTAGCAGCAAATTGTGTTGTTCAGAGAGGACTTCCTAATATTAAACTGCCACTTAATAGCCTAATTGTCTGACCTGGATGGAGCGAGGAATTTGGAATTCTCGGGGAACAGGGAGAGAGGGAAAAGTAGTGTGCGCAAAAGTTTTAGCTGGGTGCTTGATATCCTGGAGTAGGGAGGTGAAATGAGCTGAAATGTGACCATCCCAGCCAAAGGAGATGTACTGTACTAAGCCAGTACATCTTATTGTGACAGATTTCAAATAGGTTGATACCATTACGGTGTTGTGGCGGTTCTGGTTGCAGATCCAAAAACCAGGATGATTTTAAACTTAGGCCTGGGGGAGTGTTACTACCATGAGTAAACTATTTAATTTTTGGATACTCCGTGCTGCTGTCACTTTTGTGTCTGCAGGGTAGTCATAATCCTATGTTTGGTATTTAGTGGGTTATATCTTCTGGACAAATGGCAAAGGTGTTCAAACAGCCTTTTGTGGGAGGAGAGTACGCTTCTCCCGTGGGCAGACTAGCAAGTCAACTGCATTCTCTGTGTATGAGTCAAGCAGGGTGAAACTCGTCCTGGAAAAGAGCTCGATTGTTATGGAAAACGGCGAATGGTGAAAGAGTGAGAAAAGGATGTAGAAAATGCACATACCTAACAAAGGATTGGTTGCTCGGTGAGGGAGTGTTAACTGCAGGGAAACAGGACACTGTCTCCTTATATGTATGTATACGTTGCTAGTTGGACTGAAAAAAAGCTGCTCAGTGTATGTGATCAGAACTTTTGAGGCTGGAATTAAAGTCAGCATAAAAACAAGACTTGGTCTCTGAAATCGTTATGTCTTACAAAGCAGAATAAAACAAACCTTTGTCTCTATTGTGCCACTTTTGCAATACCAAGTCCTGTCTGTGGTTCACATACCTGTCCATCCACTTTAGTGTAGCTCTTACTGTAGTGTCTCACACTTACTTTTTAGGACTTTTTGATGAGGTTTTTATTTTTTCTGGCTAACCTCTGAACTTTAATTGTAAAGCATTGTTTTTTATCTGATCACAAAACATTAGTAAGAACAAAGTGGTAGTATTTGCTCTTCTAGTTCTCTACAGTAATTTAAGTCTTTGGAAGGGAATAAAAATAGCATGACTGCAATTTGATAGTATCGACCACTTTCTGATGGACAGGTGCTTAACATAATGTACAAAATGAATGTATGGTGCATTTTATTACTGTATCCTGATCACTGCTATTGACTTAGTATTTAGGGTCTGCTTCCAAGCATCTTCAGGATCTTTCTCAGCTAAGATGTAAGCCTAAGAAAATCAGCATTCCTTAGCTCATTATCACTTCAGTATCTGGTATCTGTAAACCATGTCCTTTAGGCTGGTTTTATGGCTTCTATTCACAGCACAGGTTAGGGAGCTAGGATTGCTGCATTATAATTAAACTTTGCGATCTTAAATAGTATGGCTGGTGTAATCATGGGGCTTGTATATCTGAACGGAGAATTTTTATGTTCTGCCTTGTTGTAATTACACCACATATAGACCAAAATGACTATTTGGCATTTGAATTAATTTTCTTTAGGATGATGGTTTTGTTAGTATAATTTAAGCTTCTGTCTTCATGCAGTCTGCTGCAAAGATTTGTGCATGTCATTGTACAAGCAGAAAGTTTTCTTGCACCTCAGTTTTCCAATGAAGGCTGCCTGGGCCTGGAGATTTTTAAGTGCTTAAGTGGATTTAGGTTAACTTAATTCAAAATTCTGAAGAATGTTAATATGTGTGTATTTCTGTAATTATCTTCCGAGAGTTACAGAGTCTAGACGGGAGTCTAATGCTGTACATCAGACTTTTGCAGTTATAATTTGAAGGGATCAGCTACTTTGGAGAATCTATACTGGGAAACACGCACATTCATGTATTTACATATGTCTTGTATAAGAATTCTTTAAAATTTAAGGTGTAAGCATTTTTTCGTTTGGAACTGTATCAACTATTTATTAACAAATGGGCCATGCTTCAGTATTGTTCATGGCTGTTCACTGTTCAGGTACTCAAAAAGACTTTTTTTTTTTTTTTTAAATTCCAATTGGAGACTAATGTTTGGCTAAATAAATCCACAGATATTGATAGAAACTGATTTAGAAATAATTCTCCCCAGACCAGGCAACTTCCATGTCCATACAATTTAGCTGTATGGACATGGATGTCTGTAGGCAAATGTCTGACTTTTCGGAATGGTGTGCATTCCAGGACAATGCTTGTGCAGTTTAGCAGGTGAGCAGAGGAGGACTGTGTTGTGTGTGCAGGGATTCCAAACTGGGCGGTCCAAAGTCTGTCCCGCAGGACTCAGCAGTCAGGAGCACCTGCCTGGCTCCCCCATGTGATTTGTAAGCTCCCACAGCATTCGAAGGGGCAGAGCAAAGCTTGTAGTGACAGCAGTTGGTGTATAAAGCAGCCTTAGCTGTCAGCTCTACCACCTGATACTTCGAGTAGAAACCACAGAGAGTGTTTCTCCTTCCTGAAGGAGATCCCAGATGACAGATCGTATTGCAACTTCAGGCACAGAGTTAGTTTGTTCAAGTTCCTGTTCCAGTAACTGAACACTGTATAATCTGTGGCATGCCCTAGAACTCCTTTGTGCATGGCTTTGGACATGGTGTTCTGACTTTCAGTTTTAGCTTGTCTGAAGGTAGTATGTTCTCTTTTTACTACATTCCTGATTTTTGGGCTGTCTAAACTGGCAAAGCTTCTACTGCAATTGAATTAGTCTGCTGTGTAGTTCCCTCAATCCCAGCACTCAGGCATCTGACACTGCTGTGTGAAAAGCTAATGGTGCCCTGCAGTACTTGAAGCAGTTTCCACCGTAACTGTTGGGGCATCCAACAGCCCATTTTAACAAGGTATTTTTAATACCACTGGTGACATGGAAAAGTGTTTTGGTTGCTGGTGGAATCCTTGAACAGGGGTAAAGGTTGTCTTTTGGATAATAAATTTTTTTTTAAAGGGAAGATAAATTGTCAAGTGTTTGAACATCAGTCTTAATTTTTCTGTTGCTAAGGCTGTCTGTAAATGTTCAGAGTAAATCACTGTATCTAGTTGATTTTTTAAAAGGGCAAAAAGTCTGAACTTCAACAACAGC
>WEKY01056754.1:771-11123 GCA_013390045.1 Picathartes gymnocephalus | reverse complement strand
CGCAACAGGTTTTTTTTTTTTTTTATTTTAGAGAATGATGGATCCAGCAGACCAAAAGGAAGAAGTTTCATTGGCCAGAAGGTTCCAAATGCAAATAATTCTGAAGAGTTATACAAGGTGGATGAATTTATGGCAGAAGTCCTCACAGGGAAGCTGACTACAATTTTTCTTCCCATCGTTTATATATTTGTCTTTATAATTGGTTTGCCAAGCAATGCCATGGCCCTCTGGGTCTTTTTTTTCCGAACAAAGAAGAAGCATCCAGCTGTGATTTATATGGTTAACTTGGCATTGACAGACCTTCTTTTTGTTGTCTGGTTCCCACTGAAGATTTCATACCATCTAAATGGCAATAACTGGCTATTTGGTGAAGGTCTCTGCAAAGTGTTTGTTGTATTTTTCTATGGAAATATGTAC
Source organism: Picathartes gymnocephalus (assembly GCA_013390045.1). NCBI lineage: Eukaryota > Metazoa > Chordata > Aves > Passeriformes > Picathartidae > Picathartes > Picathartes gymnocephalus. Next base: position 10,706 of record WEKY01056754.1, on the reverse strand, counting down.
TGTTCCATACTCTTTATGACATGTCTCAGTGTACAACGGTACTGGGTTGTAGTGAACCCCATAGTGCATTCAAAAAAGAAATCAGAAATTGCTTTGGGCGTCTCCATTGCTGTCTGGATACTGATTTTGTTGGGCACCATTCCATTATATCTTGTTAATCAGACAGCATATATTTCAAATCTTAACATCACAACCTGCCATGATGTGCTGCCTGAAAATGTTTTGGCTCATGATATGTTCAGTTATTTCCTCTCACTTGCAACTGGACTCTTCTTAATCCCAGCTGTCATCACTGCTGTTGCATACATACTAATGATTAAGACCCTGAGTGCTTCTATTGTAGATGTAAGTACTGGGAAGAAACGAAAAAGAGCAATCAAACTCATTATTGTTGTCCTGTCCATGTATCTCATCTGTTTTACACCTAGCAATGTGCTGATTATTGTCCACTATTCACTCCTCAAAGCCTACAGCCAGAGCCATCTGTATGTGTGGTACATAACTGCACTGTGTCTTTCCACTTTGAATAGTTGTATTGATCCATTCATCTATTACTATATTTCAAAAGACTTCAGAGACAACCTTAAATATGCTCTTCTTTGTCAAAGTGTGCGAACTACACAGAGGATGCAAGTGTCTCTTTCATCAAGCAGGTACCCCAAGAAATCAAATTCTTATTCTTCAAACTCAAGTAGGACCAATAAAACAACCTACTGAGCTTTATCTTAGAAAAGTGAACTTTTGTTATTAATGATGAAAGGACGTGAGTGACAATAGACTTACTTTGTACAAGAGAGTCTGAAGAAACACCTCTGCATTTTCATTGCGTTGAAGCCTGGAATTTGGAACAGGCAGCTGCTTATTCTGTGTAGAAATAATAAGCAGACAAATCTTCCTGCGAAACTGGGGGGAAAAAAAAGACATTTCAGATGCTATGTAAAAATGCTGCTGACCTAGAAGTGAATTGTGGCTGAAGACATTCTTGTTGAATATAAAAGTTGCTAAAAAGCAAAATGTCTCTGGAATATTATGCAGTATTGTTAGTATTTTCAATTAACAGAAAAATCTGTTTTAACTGTAATGTATTAAGCATATGAAGTGAACATCTGTATAGGACCTTGCTCTGTCTACCTGCTTACACGGAACACCATTTGAAGCTGTAGAGAGAAGTAGAAGAGAATCCATTTCACCATTGTGGATTAGACTGCTTATTATCTTTAGTATAATATAATTTATGTCTTGTTTTCCAAGTTACTGTGCTGTAAATACCAACATAGCAAAAGCTTATAATGTTATCCTGTTTGAGTTGACAAGCTGATCTTGTTATTGTCTAGCACTGGGATAAAATGTTAGTTGAGATTATCCACTGTTACTTAACATTTGCCAGTACATGATCTTATATGGGGATATACAACAAAGTTTTGATGGATAGCTATTTGATTTTATAAAATGTGCCTTGTATTTTTTAAGACATCTAAATAACATTTTTTTTTATAACACATTTGAGTTGAGTGCTTTCTTTTGTTCTTTTACATTCACTTCAAAAGTAGTTCAACTTGACTAGTTCAACTTGCCTGGCTTCACGTAACAAAGATATTATTCCTAGCAGTTAATTATAAGCGTGACAACTGTAGCAGTAATGTCTAAATGGGTAGAGTAAAATTTACCTAATGACACATTTGTTTAGAGAGCAATGAAAGTAAGATGTTTTGTGATAGCCTTTCAGAGGATCAAGCTAAAGTAACAGTGTATATTATCATATGTCTCATTAAGGAGTGGAGAGTTTACAGCTCTAGATGACATGAAACACAAATGCTTCTCAGACATAAACAGTTTTCGTATTTCCTGACAAATGCAGGGAAATTATCGCATATTTATTACTGAAGGTGTTAGACTGCATCCCTACTGGAAAGTAATGGTACATAGGAGGCCATAGTTCACTGGAAGAATTTGGAATGAAGAGAGTTATGCTGTAGTCACAAAAGGCTGTCTGAACTCTTCCCATTGTCTGTGTCCTTTACCTTGCTAAGCAGCCCAGTATGCTTCCTGCTCCATGTGCAGCAGTGAGTAATATGAAGAAAGGGCATCCAGTTCATGTACTTACAGACCTACCTGTGCTCTGCCAGGAGTACAAAGGTTATAGGTTGTATGTTGTAAAGATGACAAATTGTCAGTGTGTGTCTGTATAATACCACAAAGACATTGCTCATGATTCAGAGATAACTGTTAAATGTCTAAAATATGACAAGGCTAATATAGCCAGTCTTTAGAGGGACAAGATTTATTTCTTGTCATTATTTAATCAGAAGTGCATTAAGCACTGTTTGTATATCTATACTCTCTTTGTTTCTTTCCTGTCATTCCTGTCAATAGACAACTATTGAAGCTTATGAGAAGGAAAGTGCTGATCCTCTTGACCATTTCTTCCTTCTAGCCTTCATCTGCAGGCTGGCAAAGCAGACTGCTAGAAGGATCTTTCTTACCTGTGGCAACAGTGGAGGTCTGCCAATAACACAAGTAAGAATTAGATGGTACTGCAGCATGTTGAAAGCTTCTTGAGAAAGAAGTTTTAATAAACAGAATGATTCCTTTTAAAATGAGGCTCTACAAAATGTGACAGATTTTGGAGAGTACTATTCAAGGACCTCACAGTCATTTAAGTGGACTTTTCCCACTGTGTAGCTATATTGAAAATCCTTATCCTGAATTAGTTTGCTTCAATTAACAAAGCAGTTAGACTAGGCTGGTTATTCATTCAATTGATTCAGTTCCTTGAATTGGCAATTAGGTAGGTGCCTGTGCAGCCAGGTAGTGGTGGGAGAAGAACACACAGCCTAGGAGGGTGGAGGTGGTTGCTTCAACATTTTTTGGGGGGGAGAAGAGGGGGCTATACTCTTGGGCAGGGTTGGTTGGTATTTGTTGGATTGTCTTCAGCTTACAATAAATATATTCCTGAACAGTGCCAACTTTGCAATTCAAACACTAAGAGAACCAAAAAACTCTCCCTACCTAGTGCTGATTAAAGGTTTAGATGCTAAAAAAAAAATCAATGCAACATTCATTAAAGCATTGGGGAGCTGAAAATCGGTGTATTTTACATGCACGGTGTCAAGCTCTCACAACCAGCTCAAGCTTATGCTGCATCTGAGAAGTAGATTAGCCTTTCCCCTAACCCAATGTGATCACACTGTTTCCTCATGCTGTCACAAGCAAGTGTGACCTTGGGTGGATTGGATCAGTTCTGGGTTAAAGTTAAACCAGGAGCATGGTGGAAAGTTTACTTTTGACTTTGAACAGCATTTGGTTGTTTTGCTGGATGAGCTCTTCGTTCAGAACAAGAGAGATGCTCAGACTGTCTCACCACCAACAGGCTTCCACTGTGCAACTGCAAGGTGAGTCAAAGCACAGGAGCTGCAAAGCCTAACCTCCCAAGCAGCAGGGAGCAAGCCTCCACCCATGGCCATAGGACTGGCTCTGCTCACTCTGGCTCAGGGTAGATCCCACTCTGCCAGAGTAATCTTCTCACCTGTGCCTCTGGAGGTCAACAAGACAACAAGGATCAAGGGACATGTCAGGAAAACAGCAGGACTGCTGCACTGACATACCAGATGCACAGAAGATGTGGCCAGTGTGCTATGGAGCATAGTTGAAATGTGCTCTGAAATTCAGGAGAAAAGAAGACAAAGGCTGAGGCAGCTAAGCTCCTTGCCAGCTGTGAGGAAAGCTGCTGCCAAGAAGGACTATCTGTGACTAAGAGCATGTGTAACAGCAGCAGAGAGTTAAGTTAGAGGCAGATACCCAGGTAGGAGTAAAACCAGCACAGCCAAGAATCACATCCCCCATCATACTGTCTCAACATTCTGCTACTTTCAGCATGAGAATTTCCTTAAGTCTGATTTGGCTGGCCTAATTTGAGTGTCGTGTTGTCAACCTTACTTTATTCACTTTGAATCAGGACCCACAGTCTTCATTGGGTGGCCCCTCATTCCTAGAGGAGAAGAAAATGTGAGTAAGTTCCTAACTGCCTTGTCCATCCATTTGAAATGTTGTAAGCCAGTATCATACTCCCTTTTAGGTACTTTGCACATTGAGGTGTCATAGCCAGTTCCTTCCACTCTCAGCAACTCAGCCACTCTCAGCAATACTCATTTCCTTTCTCTGAGACCTTCCCATTTCCATACACAGTCTCCAAACAACACACAGTATTCGGGCTGTGGATGGTACAGTGATGATTTCTGTTTTGCACTGTGTTGCTTCCCCAATAGCCCTTAATATTCAATGTTGGTTTTATTTTTTTTCTCCTGCTCCTTAGCAATGAGATGATGTTTTCATGCAGCTGCCTGTAACTACATCTCTCTCCTGACTGGTTACAGTCATTCTACAAGCCATATTTCTGTGTGCCAAGTTAGAATGTTAGCAGCAAACTTTCGTTTCTCTGTGCTCTACCCTCTTCAGACCATTTATAAATGTGCAGAACAGTACCAGACTGGCACCACACTGGTGAGTTACTGGCATGGTGAAGACTGACTGTTTTTCTGCTGCTGTGTATTTCTTTCCTTGCAATCAGTTATTCTTAAATAACCTTCCCTCTTATTCCATGGCTGCCTACTTTATTTGAAAGTCTTTGATCAGAAATTTTGCCAAAAATCTTTTGGAAATCCAGGTAGACTGGATATGCTGGATCACCCTTATCTCCACTTGTGTTTGGCCTCTTCCAAGAACTCCACAGAGTTTTGAAGTCCAGAATTCTCTTTACAAAAACAGTGGTGACTTTTACCAGGAAGGTCAAGAAGTTCCATAGTGATATCCCTTCTTAGACTCTTCAGGAACTGCTCATTACATATATTGAGGTCATGGAACTGTATTTCCCTTGACACATGAGAACATTTATTGATTACAGCATTGGCTCCCAGTATTCAGGTATAATTTTGGCAAGAGATAACACACTTCAGTTATTAATTCAGCTATTTTGTCTGAGTTTATTTCATAACTCCTCAATGAATACCTGGGCCCACCAAGTTTAGCATTCATTTTGTCTGACTGTGGTATGATGACTGAAGATATTTAGCATATTATGTTGTAACTGCCCTGGGAATCAAGCCTACCTACTATAATGCCTACCTACAGTAACAGTAACTCGGCACCCAAGTTTCATTACAGATGTATTTGATCTGTCATCGGCTCTTTGAACATGGTTAATAAACAGCATCACTCTTAAATACAGCATAAGCACCATAGTCGTCTTCACTTTGATCCGACAACAGCCAGGAGAGTATGTATTACCTACATGTTTTGTCTCAGGAGTGATAACCTTCTTTAGGTTTGCAGGTAAACATTCTCCAGGCACTGTTTGCTAGCAGGACAAGTACAACAGGCTGGCTACATAGTCAGCTCTCTGTCATCCAGGCCGAAGGAGGTGGAGATGTTTCAGATAATGGAAAAAAGACTAGAGATTGTGAAGGATGCATGGAATGCTGTGCAGAGATACTGTGACAACTTCCATCAATCCATAAGGACTCACAATCCTGTGCTAGCTTTTGTGACTTGGACTTTTCAGTTACTGAAGCCTGTCCACAACCAGCTTCCCTGGTGGTCTGGCCAGTTCTTTGGAGGCCAGGAAATGGGAGAAAGGCCTATTTGCGTGGACATGGAGATAGGTAGGTTCACAGCTGCACTGGAGTTCATAAAGAACATGGAAATGCTCCTGTGGTACAGAGTCAGCTGAGTGGTACCAAGGTCTACGGAAGTATTATCTGTGACTAAATCCTGTCAGAGCCAAGCTCCAGTGTTTATGCCTCAATACAGATGCAGCATTCCAAATGCAGAGATAGCTAAAGTTGTCTACTCCCATGTCTCTGGGTACCCTGCTTCCCTGCCACATCGCTGTTGAATGCTATGTGTTGCTTGTGTCAGCGTGGTGCTCACCTGGATATTGCTTTTTGCCAGAGCGTAGGAGTGTCCAAGGGAGAGAACGAGTGCAATCTCTGATCGCCAGACCCTCAGCTAGAGCCCTAATGTAGCTGTAACCTAGAGACTGCATCTTTGTGGTAGAACTTGCTACACCTGGCCTCCGTGGCATTATTATGCATGTTGTAAAACAGAGTCCTGCTGCTAAAGTTAGGTCTGCAACTGGAGGTCTCCTTGTCAGCAACGTGGTCTGTAAGTAGCATACACGGACTAAGCCTCAATTCTTTGTTTCAAAAGTGTTAGTAATGTGCAGTAAACAGTATTAGTGAGCACTTGTATAATGAAGCAAGGCAACAAAATTTGGGGGAAAAGCCTAAATTTGACCAGTCTATGTGTGGAACTTGAGAGAAATGCTCCGATAACTCTGTTCTATCAGTAGGTCACCTCCAGGTACTACAGCTCCCATGACCTATCAGTTAATGCACAGACCTCTGGGAAAACAGTGGGCAGGAGGGATGCCTGTATTTTATGGCAGTTCTAAAAATCAATGGATACTAATTCTTAAGGCTGGCAGGATTTTAATTGCCAAGCATGCATTAAGTGGTGAGTGCTCTATCTGAGAACAAACATGAGTGGCATAAGTGCATATCTCTGTTGCAGTTATCTGCTACATTTGGTTCAGCAAATGCACTCCAGCTTTGTGCCTCGCCTTCAAGAAGCACACTGCTGGGAACAGAGTTCAGTATGTTTGAGACTGAAGTGCTGTTTATTTGGTAATACCTTTTCCTCTCCCTGCCCCAGTTTATAGCACTTAGCAGCTCTCAGCTGCTGGAAGGAGGTAATATATGGCAGTGTAGTAGGGCGGAACACCATCAGTATTCATGCTTTCTCCACAGAGTCTGAGTGCAGGACAGTATGTACTCAGAGTGTCGTGGTTTAGCAGCTGGGTCCATGCTTCCCCAGCTGAATGACTGCAATGGGGACTGCTCTCTCACATAATCCTGTGGACTGCAGCAAGTGGAGAGGTAGAGCTCGTTTGCATGGACCCTGCATCTGTACGTGTTATCCCTTGGGGAAAAGGAGTGATTTAGGTGGATAAAACAAAGGATATGCTGCTTCTTTGGAGAGGTTAACCCACTGAATAAGAGGAGATGAGTGGAATAATTAACTTGAAGAACATAAATGAAATGATAAGGTGTGATGGGTAGAAAGAGTTTCCTTAATGTCCTTAAGGGTGTCCTGTGTCATACATTTACAAAAAACAGGGGGATATAAAGAAAACACAAAAAGCATTTGACTCAATGAGTCAAAATGACTGTGCTGGCTCGGGAGGGAACGTCACACTGTGGTGTTCCCTGGATTTAGCCGGCTGTGACTCAGGACTAGCGCATACTTTCAGATTGACACAACATGACCCCTTGACATTTCATCTTCAAATCCCAGTCTGGCAAACCTGTCTGGCTTTCTCTGAGTTGACGAACTGAACAACATGATTCAAAATGTAAAAGTATTTAGGACAAGCCCTTAGCACTAATTCAGGACATGTTGGAGGCAAGTGGTGCTGTATCCCATTCAAAAGAAGTTGCCTGCTTTTATTTGAGGTCACTGATGTGTGTCCATTAATTTCAGGAGCATAGCTGGAAATACTGGGTGTTGCTGTATTGTGGTGATGTTATTTGTGAGCTGGGGTGAAGTGTGCTGTTGCTGTGGAGAGTGATTTGATGGAGAAATGAAATGCTGAAAGGAAGTTATGGAACTGCTCTGTCATAATTTATGAAGGCTGTTCTGTGTGTATTAGGCTGGTTGACTGGAAGCTCCCTGTGTCACTATGACTGGTTAAATAGGCAGAGTCACGAATACTACAACAATAGCCAGTAAGATGATCCTCAGTAAATGTCTGAGTGGCTTCCAGGCCCTGGGTGACAAGGCTGAGGTATCTTGCAGCACTCCCAACAAGCATGGCATTTTGGTTAGCAGGGTCAGCAGTGGAGATGACAAAGGAAATCTCTAAAGGTGATGGCTGGTGCACTGCTTGTCAATGGTCTGTTTGGTCTGATGTCTCTGAAGAATGCAGGTGTCTTTGTTCAGGTTTGCTATTGGAGGACATAGAGCTGGCTCCAGCATCAGCAAAAGTCAGCCCACAGTGAGCTCTGTGTAATCAAATTCTGCAGCAGGAACCAAGAAGGTGCTGAGGAAGAGATGCCAAGAGAGAGAGAGTCCACCCCCAGCTACCTTCACGTCAGTAACCATGCTATAGCAGGGCATGGGCAGGTGGATAGAGAAAGTTCTGTGTCTAGGACACGGGATAGCACAGAGTGGAGATACCTCTGCCAGACACAGGGAAATGGCAGTCCCTGACTTTGCTGCTGAGGTCAGGGCTTCCACTGCTTACACTTCAAATTAAGATAGCAGGCCTTTAGAAAAGAGGCGTGTCAGCAGCCCTGTTGTTTAAAGAGCCTTTTATCTTCCATGTGTGCTTTAAGTTTGAACAGTGTTTGGCATGAACCAACCCAAGAGTCACTGATGGTTATAGCACCCAAAGACACTGAACCAGACCTGTCAGATGTGATTGGGAAGAACGAGGGCTCCTCAGGGCACTGTGGCTTGAGGAACACTTGTGTTCTTGTTCAGGTAGTGGTGTCACTCTAGTATGCACATAGCACACATCCTACAACAGCTGATGCACAGTTTCCCTTTGCATGAACTCATGATACCTTTTTGCTGAGCAATTCATTCCTTCTTCAAAGTGAGAGCTCCTCACGGTTTGTAATTGGACGTGGACTCAAGACATACATCTCTGCTTCAGTATCTAAGCATCCTAAATGAGTAGGCAGACACCTGCAGAAGTTAGTTCATCATGCCTGGCAGCCTCTTTCCTCCCTCCTAGAGCACCCACTTCTCCATGAGGAGCTGAAGCCATTGCACTAAGGTCAGAGATGCAAGCTCTTTGGCTCTTGGTGTTTCCGTGGAGTAGACAGCCCACCTTGAAATCACACCCACACTGTTGCATATCAGCCTCCTAGCTTCAGGAGGCTTGCAGTGCTGTGAAATGGTGCCGTCTGGTCAGAAAAAAGGTACACGGCGTGGTGCAGGACCACGGCTTCTCAGCGATGGGGGAGAGGTACGTGCCACACACCAACCAAGCTGTCAGCCCAAGCCCAGAGAGGTGGGTGGTGTTCAGGAACTAGCTGAGGACTGTCCGTCGTCTGGGGAAAGAATGTTACATTCAGGATCATGCTTTGTTTAACATTCTGAGCGTCTGCAAGCAGAGCTGATACTGTGATTAAAGGCTCCCTCTTCTGTTTCTAACTGTTATTGCACATGTGACAAACGCACAAGCATGAAAGACAATCCTGTTTCCTCGTGCAGTGCTTTAGTTTGTAATTCTCCATTTCAAAACACATATATACATATGTGTATAAAAACCCGCACAAATACATATCTGATTTAAGAGGAGAAGAAAGACTTAACAGGTGATAATAAATACCCCTGCTAGGTTTGGGATCAGGGAAGCAGATAGCTGGGGAGATACGCAGCTCCTGGAGTGTAACTTTCGAAGCAGAATATTCTCACAATATTTTTCAATCTCGTTTGGTTTGTTCTTGGATTTAAACCACTGCTGAAATCAACCCTTCAAAGCATAAGCTTATCTGAGCAAGAAGAGGTGTTGCTGTCTAAGTCTTGTAATCCCCAGACTTCTGGAATAGTATGACATGCAGAAGTTTATTGTCAGTGATAGATGATTTTTGTCTATATTTCCAGAGATCTGAGCCCATGTGAGGCTTTCCATTGCAGAGATGTTGCTTCACCTGCAACTTCTACCTCTAATTTAATGCATATTTACCATGGCCAATGCAATTACAAATAACTTTGTGCTACTGAGGGTGGTGGCTGAGGCTGCTTCACAAGAGTGGACTCAAGAAAAAAATGTGCTTCTTAAGTAAGGAATCAATCTTTGAGCAAAAGCAGAGCCTTATATGTACTGGATTTTGCCAGACTTTCATCTTCCTCAGTGAATGGATTGTAAT
>WEKY01056753.1:0-49301 GCA_013390045.1 Picathartes gymnocephalus | reverse complement strand
TCCTTCAAACCAGGACACTTTATCAGCTCTATGCTGCTCCTGGAACAATATATATGCCCTGTACAACTGCTGAGGCTTCTACGTAGGACTTCTGAAAAATAGAACTTCCTGGAAAGGCACTGACTTGACTGAAGACTGATGGCTGAGTTACACTGAATTCAATTTATCCCATAAAACTAAGCACTGTGGAAAGATGGCAGCACACAGAGCGTGGTATTACCTGGAGCCATGCAGCTGCTGTGCACAATCTAACACTTTCCTTCTCATAATTTTATCTGTACTTCAGCCCATTCCCTTCCCCCAGAAATTTCTTTCATTAAGCTGGCATTGCAGAAATTCTTCCATTTTATCCTATTTTAAGAACAGCAGTGGCTACACTATGTGCTAGAGGAATCCTCATGAAATGGTCAAATCTACCATGCAAAGCTGATGGTACCTGCAAGAGTCCAGCTTTGTCTATTCTCACAGCCAGTCCTGCTGCCTGAAGAAGCATTAAACCATGTTTACTGAGAAAAGTAGAACTTAATTTCCTTTGCAACTGCTGATGCCAAGTGAACTAAGAAGATACTCTGTCAGCCTGTTCAGCTGTACCCAGTAAGCAGCAACACTGCCTTTTGTTCATTTTTGGTATAGGTCTCTTGCAGTGACCTATTTAAACCTTTAGAAATCCAAATAAATATGTGCCTAACTGCCTGAAGAAATCAACTTTCAACAGATAGGTGTGTACAGCAGGAACTGGTACTCAGCTTAGACAAGGAGCCTATACAGTTATTTAGCAAGGGTACTTGTGAAAAGCAACCACTTGGGCTGGAGAAACAGAACCGCCAAGTCTTTAACTGTACTCATGAGCTGCTGAAAGGAATAAATTGGGATGAAGATTTTTTTTTTTCTGCCCAAACAGAGTCGCTAATACTAAAAGAGAATAACTTTAGGCTACTGGAGCAGTTTGGCAACTACAGAAGCTTATGCAATTTATTTTGAAGGCACTTAAAAGAGGAGGCAAAGGAAAATGGAATCCATGTAAATACCTTCACAGTCATCTGCTACAAAAAACACTGAACAAGAGAATAAATGCACAGAGCTGAACAAATGCACAGCCTTTAGCGCAGCACTTACTGGACTAATGTAGCACAAACCTCAGAAGAGAACAAATAAATCTAAGCATAATATTGAAATCTCTGCAAAAGCAGCTAGTTTTGCTTCTATATTTGGAGCACAGTGGCCACAGGTACTGAATAAAGCTATTAACTACAGCACAGCTCAGGGCTAATAGGGAAATAACACTCAGATCCTTCCTCAGACTCCAAAACTCCCACATGCTGAGACACTTGAAAATGAGGGAAAAGTAGCAAGCTTGTCTCTTATAATCTACTGCAACAAGAATGACTTCACAGGGACAGATTAAACACCCCTCTAGTGCATGTGCCCTGGCTGACAAGGGTGAGAAGCAATTACCTAGGAAGGGTACACAAACAGGGCAAACTAACAGTAATCACACAAATAGAATAGTCTTCCAGAAGTCTGAGTATGGAGAGTTTAAGTCAAAGGCTATATGAGCCCCTCAGTTAAGCAGCTTCTTTTTTTTCTCTCTTTCTATCGACTTATTTCTGCACTGTTTGAAATTGTTGGTCTTTCAACATGTACAAAAACTTGCAGCAACTTTTCATGTTTTGGCCCTTTATTCCTTGATGTCCTGATTCAACTCTTGGCTAGTTCTATTCTACCCTTCATGTGCTGTGGTAAGAGGTAGCTTGAAAATATCCAAGAGTGGAAGAAAATATGTTTCTAAATCAGTACAGTTTTGTTGCCTTTTTTTTTTTTTTTAAATCTCTCCTCTATTTATTTTTTATTTCTGGTATTTAGCTTGCTTTTAGGACCGTTGAATTAACCACTGAATTCTCTTCAACGATTCAAAGTCTCCTAAGTTGTGAATCAGGCGTTAATGCTCAAGACAGTGGTGATATTCTTTGTGTGTTCACTCCTACGTGTTACTCTGCATTTGTTAACATTGAATAGCACTTTTTTGGGTACAATTTGCTGAAATAACATGAGATTTCCTGCAATGCTTCAGCTGGCTCTCCTGTTTACTACTTGGGAAAAAAAATGCGTATTAGCAGCAAAATATATCACCCTTCCTATTCATGTCTGTGATGAACAGCACAGGATTCATGAGGCTCCCTATGAGAAGAGAGCCCTATAAAACCCATCCATTAAGTTTTGGATGAATCATATTGTTGCCCCTGTGTTTTTCTCCTCTGCCTAATAGAAAAACAGCATGACTGTTACGCAAACAGGTATCCCAAAGGCTTCTCAGAAAGCCCTCTGAACTCAGGAACTAGGAAAATCCCTTTCTCAATCACAGAACTGGCAGCTGACACCATGTAGTTCAACCTTTAACAGGACATATAAAACTATGGGCTTTAACAGTTAATTCAGAGCTAAAAAATATAGATTAGTAGAAAGGAGAGAACAGAGGAATATATTCTTTGAAAACTAAAACTAAGAAGTATACCAAGTTCTTCAGGGGAAAAAAAATACTTCGAAGATATTTGAGATTGAGAAGCTATGGAAAACAGCTTACTTTCAAAACTAGATTAAGCACTGGTTTTTTGTTATAAGCACCCACAGGATACCCAGTACAATGGATTTCTGATCCCTGCACAGGGACTGTACACACCATTACAACAGTGGGGGGAAAAAAACGTAAATAAAAAAAGGCTGCCTGTTATGGAAATTATATGCCTTTATTTTATTTTAAGAATTGTTATAATATAGACTAGTTAATCTTCACAGCTAGTGAAGCAACAAGATGAAAATGGATTCATTTTCCTTACTGGAACATTTTTGCTTTCGAATACAATTATTCTAAGCCCCAAAGCAATGTTCGTTTGCACAAGTAAGTAAATGTTACACCCACACAGCTATAACACAGACTACAGCAGAACAGGCAATGTACTCCACCTGCACAACCACACATGCAATTATCACAACGCAATATGCCATGCAATTTTATGGCCAATATAACAGATATTATCAGAAAGAAAAGGAAGGAAAGATTTGGCCTTTGAACAGGAGTTTTGAAAGGCAAGGTCCTCAGAGATGGTTTTGCCAGTGTAACCACTTGCTGCCACCAAGAAGCACAGGGATGTCTCATTATCCTGTCTTTCTCCACCTTATCCTCCCACTCCTAACCGTCTACCATTGCCCTTCTGCTTGTGCTGGCTCCCAGGCTTGCCAAATCCTTTGATGAGTCAATCAAACTCTTTATCAGAAAGAACCATTCATTCCTTTCTTTTTGCTCTATAATGTTGAAAATGCTCACACGAGAGTCCACCAAGGGCAAGAGCAAACTAAGGAGTGCATGGTGAGAAGCAGTAAGGCGAAACAGAACGTTCCCCTCAGCTTCCTCCTCTCTTCTCAGCTTTACAGTCTCAGGTGTCTCATACAATTTCAGCATAAGCCTGCCACAGTGTGCCCTCTTCAAAGGCTTTACACACAAAGGAAAAGAAACCACTAAGATTTTATCACTGCTTCCTAACAAGGACACTCAGCCCTGGCTTCAGTTTGCAGAATCCACTGTTGCCAGCACGGGCACCCCTAACATGCTAAATGCAGTGTGGAGCTCTTGTGCTCAATTCTCCTTGGCTGCACATCTGAACTATCTGCTCCGGCTAACTCTGGGGACAAACTGAACGCTGCTGCATAAATTACATTCTCTAACTAGAAAGTGGAGGTATTTGGGCTCAGATAAATGAAGCAACTTCACTGTTAGAACTCTTCACTCACATGGCTTGGCCCTGAGGTGCAACCTGCAGCCGTGCCTTAAGCGGTGGAGCTCAGGGAGCTGCAGACTCTTCCAGCAGGTGACCAGCAAGCTGAGGGAGGAACTCCCTAAAATGGTCTGGAGGGAATGCTGAGGACAGGGGCACTCACATCCTTCTTTTTGAAGCTTTGCCACTAGATAAAAAGGAAAGAGAGTCACAAGACCAGAGGAAAAGGAGGTAAGTCCAAAGACAAGGGTTTTTAACTAGGGAAGAAGAAATCTAACTAATTTTAATCAATTTATTATTAAATGAAGAACACTTTGAAAATCCAGGACATTGCAAAGTCTAAGAACTGAAATGATGTAAAAGGAATTCATAGAAATCTGCTTAAAACATATTTACAGGTTTCCTGTCATTTTTTTAGTCTATGGCACAGCAATAAGGCCTCAGGCTGAAGACTTTACTATGTAAATATCCCAGTGTTGGTAACACAAGGATAATGAAACAAAACAAGAACATCTGCTGGAATGTTAAGTGTCTTTCTAATTAAATCCAATCGTTGAATGGATCAATTCATTACCAACAAATCTGGTTTATTATCTCATTAATGCAGCTGGTTAATATTATGAGGAGATTAGCACAAGAACTTGAAATGATCCTAAAACAAAAAAGAACACAACAAAGACATACTGGTGAATACAAGAGTCCAAATAATGAGCAAAAGACAGGTTTTTAGACATGCAAAGAACAAAGGGAAGAAAGAATGACAGGAAAACAAAAGACACCTAGCAAACCTGGCACTCCACACTAACAGCCCAACAGATGCCGTATGGAAAACAGAAAAGTTGAGCACCCTCCTCCCCCAAAGCCTCATTGATTACATGGCAAAACCACTTAGTTGCCAAAACGACTAAACCCCCACCGAGAGTGGTCTGGGGAACCAACCTGTATTCCTATAGGTAATTCTGCACAAAAGAGTGCTGCATTTAAAACCCTTTAGGAAATGAGCAGTTTTAAAAGCTTTGTCTTGGAATCAATTGTTTTTGAGATGATGAAGAGTATCGAGATGGATCAGCTTGACACTCGAAATACATACATAACAGCTTCCCTGTTTTGCAGCCTTGGCACTGCAGCATCTAGTTGTTGGCACAGCAGCATTCTCTAATTTGTGGTCATTTTCTTGGAAGCAATTTTATACTGATTACAGGATTTTTCCTTTGTTTTCCAGAGCACGAAAGATAGATGACTAATGACTTGCCAAATAAACAGTATTCAAAGCCAAAACTCAGAATAATGAAAATAAAACACCCTGTCACGGTCCTCACCAATACTACATGCAAATATGTTTCCTAGTGAAAGAAGAATCAATGTACATAATCATCTCCTACCTTGATATGTTAAAGCCCTCAAGTACTTCTATTAAGTTGAATTAAGTCTGAGTTCATGAGGAATTATTTAGCTATTACTTCTTCTTGTTAACACACTATGAACGATATTTAGTTAAAATGTCCATGTGCTCTAGGGGACAACACTTCCTGTAGCTTCCCCCAAGATCAATCAGTGTCAACCCTGCCTGTTTTTTCATTGAATTCAAATGAGCACTTCAAAAGAACACTCAATCCTACAGCTAAAGCTTGTCAGTTTTACAGAAACCATCCATATTCTGTAGCATTTGCTGTCTAGGAATAGGAGAATTTCATTCCAGTCAAATGACAGCTTTAAGGAAAGCTGTAAGTTACCGAATCCTAATAACTCAGGACAGAGTTTCTACAGAGCAGGTGTCTGCTGGGAGCTGGAACTAACAGAAATACAACTGTGCTTAATAGCCATATTTAACAGGACTGCTCTGTCGGGGAGCTTAGGATGCTGCAGTTTCATTAGCATTAACAAGTGTTGCTATGGGTACCGCAGCACAGGCATCAGAACACAACTGAATAGGACTGGGAAAGTGATTAATAAAAATGTGAAGTGTTGGAATTTCAATAAAACAAAACCACTGTGCCTGCCAATAAGATCATGTTTAAATAACAGACTACATTATTGCCCAGTTCAGCGCAGATACATGCCACTGCTTGTTGTCTTTCTGCTGGAGCCCAGACAAGCCCCACAACTGTAAAGACCAGAGCAAACCTACTGCTCTCCCACAGAGGGACACGCATGCCCACACACACACTAATGACTATGCATAACAATATTTAAGTGCTGATGTTAATATGCAATTTATAAATATTTAACACACTACAGCAGGTTCTATTGCAAGCTGTATAATGCCTCATTCCTGAGTAAGTGACACAGACTTTAGTGTAACTAAATTCAGGGTTTGATATTTAGGTCACAAGTGTGAAACAATATTTACCTACTTCAGAATTATATACTGAATAATTTTATTACACTTTAGAGAGCTTCTCTGATTTCTTATGACTGTTGTTGAATAAAATTTCTGTTTACCTTTCTTTGTTTAATGTGATCACATGACTTAGTAGACATGGACAGCTGAGATCCATATTATGTACTAAAATTAGAGATTAGAAACAATGATTAAACCCTAGACTATTACGTGGAAAGACTGACAAAGTAATTATGTAGCATGAAACTCAAAATGTTGAGTTACAAAGAAGAGGAAGAAAATGTCCAACATAAGAATTTGAAATGGAAGGAAAAAAGTGACCATCCAGGTTCTTCTTTTGTACTTATTACCTAGATCTATCTAACAAAAATTAGCAGCTTTTTTTCTGTTAAACTTGCTATTTAGTACAAAGGCATACCAAAGACATCATAATAAAGCATAAACAATGCTGTGTAAATTTAAGGTATAAAGATGGAATTTCTGCTATTTTCACATGAAAACTCCTGGGGAAAAAAAGAAGAAAAAAAAGAGTACAATTTTGTGCCAAGGTGACCTAGACCACAATTTTAAAACATTAAAAAATACATACTGGAAGGCAGCACAAGTTAAAAAATGTATATGCAAATGTAGTATTTGTGTATGTTACCACTGCCACTGTTCTGCTTAACCCTCTGCAAAGAGCAGCAAGCTGGAAATAGGCAATTCTTACTTTACATTTACTGTGTCTGTGACCTTATCTCTCCCGGAAAGGAGGGGTTTACAAAGGTGTTTAATATGGATAGTAATACTTCATTGCTATAATTTATCTTTGCAGTGTCTTTAACAGATACTGTACTAAGCCTAGTAACTTCTATGCCATATTGCTATGTAAAGCAGGTTAATTACTTCACTCTACTTTTTATCATGATCATTAAGTAGTGATCAATAACGCTTTATTACAAGGATTTTTCTTTTCTTGTCGCATGTTCTTTTCCTCTAACAGGATTCAATTTCCAAGCACGTTTATCCTTTTGATGTTAGAAGAATTGCCTTCTGGTCTTTTTAAACAATTGCTTTACACTCTGTAACTAAAGGAAAGGCTGTGTGATTTGCCTTAAAAACATAAAGCCTGCTTTAGCTGTTCCTGTAAGACACCCCCACATCATTATGATGGGAATTTCTACCATGCTCCTAACTAAAATGTTTGCATCACAGGGCTTACAACTTTTCCACTGGTAGACTTTCCTTGAAAAAGGCAACCATGTGAAAAAAAAACACCAAAACAACTAACAGTGTGAAACTTTTATTTAAATATCACTTTAATTTTTTCAGATTCATATAACTTATAATCTCAAAGTGCATCCTGAGAGGTCTCATTTCTGGCATCCTTGTGTGTGTGGGTGTCAAACTGAGAGAACAGGCTGAAATCTCTCTCAGATATTCTGATTGAGCTTCCTGACACACAGAGAGCCTTCAAGGCTGAATGAAGGGAAGGTTGTACTTAATGAAGAATCAGTATGAGGAAGGTCCTGTAATGTTAGAATCTCTGTGGTCTGTTGCTGCTTTCTCAGTGAACTGGAGCTTTTCCAGATGGAGAGTAGCAAAATAAATTGTTTCTACTTTTAGAATAAAACCTCCATAAACTGGTATTCAAACTGGAAAAAACAGTGGCTCAAAAGGAAAGTTCATTATAGTGTGCAGTGATGTGAATCAACATAGCTCAGCCTAACCGATATCACGATTCAGGAAAACAAAGCTTTGATTGTACTTCAAATAATCCACTATTTATACTCTTTACACATACATTTTTGAAAATTATTTTGAGAGGAAAGTATTTTTAAGTCAGAGCTCAAATAATTACATTTTAGAGATCCCAGGGACATCTCACAGCAGGCTATATAAAATTTCTATGAACGTATCCTGACTTTGTACCAGAGTTTGAAATAAATACTTTTGTGATACTGTCCTCCTGTACATTCACTAAACATATGACACAGATCTTGACTTTTTAAGTATGGTACATGCTTACTAACTGGTACTGCTAATGCCCTCACGGACATGGATGATACAATAATAGAAATTAATTTCCTCAAGAAACATAATTAGAATGTTTGAATTAGTGAAACAAGTTGTTTATGTTTTTCAGGCAACATTTTGCTAACTGTATAAATACATGCAGGCTCCTGAACATTAAATTAGTACAGTAATAACACAGACTGCATGTTTTCATTCCATATAAGACAAAATCAAATTAAAGCCTCCAGCAGGATGTTTTTTGTTAGAGAAAAAGCTCTACCTCATTTATTCATGCAATATGGAGTCATAACAAAATTCAGTGCTAGCACACTGGTCAAGAAAAATGCTAGCAAAATGCTCCCCTGACTGCAGTACCAGTTAGAACTGCACACTTTTGTTTCATAACCATTCCTGGTTTTATATTGTGAGCCTTGGGCACTTCCACCGTGGGACTCACAGGCCTGACCTGGGGCACATGCCATGAACTTTGGCAGAGGTTCTAGGTGGCAGGGTGCTGTGCCAAGCTTCCTTATGCTGCCCACCAGCCCTGTCCCTCCTCTTGCACCTCAGCACAGCTCTGACCCACGCAGGAGTCTTGCAGCCCCTGATCACTCTCCAGCTGCTTTGTGCATTGGCTGGGTTTAGAGATCAGTTTCAAAGCATATGAACAGGATTTGTCTGGAGCCCAGGTATACAAAAAATGCATCTCAACCCTTAACAGAAATGCCTAAACCAAGGGGCTGTTTGGTGTGGGAATGCTCACTTCATGCAATCCAAAGCAGAAATGCCAAACTGTGCAGTATAGTTGCAGGGATTGTGGAACCTTTATCTACTGTGCCTTATTATTTGTTCAGGTGAACAGAGCCACAACATACCACAAAAAACCATTAGGTTGAAACAGACAGCATGTCAAGTTATAGAGCTTCTATACCACAGGGATAAAGAGAAGGCATTTAACCTGCTACAACTACACAGGGCAAGTAGCTACTCCTCAGGTACAGAGTCTCCAAAGACAAATGGGAGGATTCTTGCTCTCAATGAGCAAGAATCAAACAGAAACAGCCAGGCCATTTCACACTGGTCACTGCCTGTGAGTCATAAAAATCAGAGAAAAATACACAAAATTAAAAAAAAAAAAAAAAAAAAATTAAAAAAGACCATTTGGAAGACATGGTCCGGTGAAAATATGAGGCAAAAAAAATCAAAAGTAAAGTTTCAAGAAACACAGTTGAAACGTATTACAAAGAATAGGCTGGTGTCTGTGGACCACTGAAGCCACTGACAAAACATCCACTACAATTTCTAACTTAAAGGTCTACTGTAGCAGAATATTAGGACAGAATGACAAACAAACAGTGATCATGGAAATACCTGCTGGAAAATCAGGTCTTGGGATCAATGATCAGACTATTTCAGCTATGCCATTTCCTACTGAAACATTAAAAGTTAACATGTACTGCTGTATACTGATGATCTGAATTCCTTTATGATCACAGAAAAAACTCAAGTCAAATGCAATGCACTTTTAATTTACTTCATATTTTGTTGGCAGTCATTTGACTGTCATAACATGTAACAGGTTTTGAAAAAATCAATAAAGACTCCAGTTGAGCATTCCTGACACCATACCATAATGAAGGTATCAAATATGGGTATCTTTAAGTACAAAGTAACTTGAGCATTCCACATCTGTATAGCAAAGTAAGTGTTACTGTTTATACTATGGGGCACAAATCTACCACCCTACCAAGCGGGGCAGAAAAATTCCCTAACATTAAACTGTACTGCAGAAATAGCCACACACACTACATTTGTGTTCTTTATTATCTGGCATACTCTTATTGAGGAAAACTGCTTCCATGCCCTCAATTACCTACTAATCCTACTGTGGAGCAGTTTGGCATCTTTCAAAAATGTGCACATTATATTGCAAGCTAAGCAGAATCACAGAATCATAAAATGGTTTGGGTTGGAAGGGACCTAAAAGAACACCTAGTTCCAACCTGCCCCTGGTCACAGGCAGGGATGCCACAGCACAATTTCAGTCTGGTTATGTGGTTTTAGTGGTACTGACTGATACATTATTTAATACAACAATTATCAGGTCATTGAACACTAGTCTTTTTCCATTCAAGTGACTGTAATTAAGTACTGATTGAGTGTAGACAATAACTCTGCAAAGAACCCAGACTTTTACAAACACATTTCTCTGATTTCCGTGAGACACTGGTCAGGATGATGTGCCCAGGTCTTCAGAGGCACAGACCTGCTTTAAAGTCGTACAAAACTTATGACATTTTTTCCCTCCTGCTTCTTGAATGTCATGTTCTTTCCTGCATTGTGTGAGGCTTTTATTGATGCAATATTTAAAGCTACTTTAAAAAGCCCACAAAGACATTCAAATGCTTTCAGGCTTTTCTCCGGTTTCAGCCTGCTGGGAGTTTGTGGATGAGAATGTGAAGCAAAAACCTCAGAGAGAGGCTGGGAACAACTGCAGTTTTAGGCTACAGATGGTCACACAAAGATGCAGAGTTCTAGCAGAGGTTTCAAAAGAGGACATGGTAGAAGGAAGCACACGGGGCTGGGAAAGCTTATGAAGGCTGTTTGGACAGACAAAGTTAACCTATGCCAAAGTTAAAATACATAATGCTTGTAATTTTATAATATGTAAGTTTTTTTCTTCCTTTCCTAGTGTTCATATACACAACCAAATTCTAGTTTAAACCCTATATTCCTTCATCAAGAAAGCTGGCTAAAGTCTCAAAGGGTGAACTCTATCACCTGTTTATATGACAGGCTGTGGCAGTCATCACTGCTGACAAGAATCTACAACTTCGGCACTCTTCCAAAAAACCAGTACTTCCCAGTAAAAACAAAGCAGTGAACAAGGTGTTTCAACAGGTATAACAAATTATCCTGGCATATGTTTTACACTCAGAACATTCAAAACACTTGAAGTACCTCACTAGCCTATACCTCTACATCTAAATAAAGCACGTCCACACCTATTATTTGTTCAAGTGATGAGAAAGCTTTTTTGGATAAGAATCAGAATTCAGAAACAGTTTAAAGGTCTGCATCAGTCTGAGGACTGCTGAAACACCACTCACCCTTGTTCCACTGCAGGTAAGAGAAAGACTGAGCAGAGGTTTCAAAGAACTTGAAGGTTTTAACACACAAACAAATCACCACATTTAAGCTGTGTGCCTGCTCAGTAGCCAGTCTGAAGCAGCTCACTTCTAATGAGCTCTGGATAGATTATAAAGGAGCTGATACTAGGCAGTTTGTTCATGCATCAAAGCCTTTACTTACTACTGAGCAGGCAAGAATTGGCTTAGACTACTAAAATGAAATACAAAGATAAAGGCCATCCATCTTTGCTTTTAAGCTATGAAAGTTTTCTGAATTCAGAGAAAATCAAATAGCAAGGCTTTATTGGGTATTTTTGGGGAATACAACATATCCCATGCCTTGTGCTCACAGAAATTACGCATTCATGCTGAGGTGTGGCGATGTCCCCTTGTCTTCAGATAAAATACACTCTGCACATTTGAAACACAATTATTTGTAAAATTATGGCAGGAATCATGGGCACTTCAGATCTCTATTACCAACCAATACAATCCATCATTTATTTTATTAAGCCATTATGGCCTGCTTAATGAAATATTTAGTTTCACTTGTATATTCTCCCATCCTCAGTTATTTAAGAAATGTGGGGGAAGGCTAAAAAGACTAAAATATTATTGCAACAGTGACATGAAAGGATTTTGCCTTTTTAATTTTCAAACAGAGAAGCACATAAAAGGTGATTTTACAACAGTAATTTAGTAATTTCCAGTCCTCCAAAAGATCCACGTGCTTATCAGGTAAATGTTTAAAATTACTTTGAGATTGGATTTTTAATTACAAACCACAAAAAAGGCTCTTAAAACATTTTTAAATAATACTGCTTTAGGAGATCCATTCTGGTAATCATATTAACATAAATTGTGTTGCACTTCCAGAATTAATTAGTGAATCTGTCCTCCAGGTGTAATTGCTAATTGTTCAGTTCACAATGATTTATCCGCATCAAACCAAGATCCTTTACAGAGCTTATAGTGCCTACTAGTGAAAGGAATCTCTTCTCTCTCCCCCTCTCTCTTTCCAAAATCTGTAGTATGGTGAAAGCCTCAGGTTTTGAAATCCTCTACTGCACACAAAGATTTAACCTGCAAAAAAAAGATCACCGGTGGTATTCTGGATGCTTGAAAGTGCCCTGTGGGAAAACAACTGAGGATGCAACCACATGTATGACCATTGGGGGATTTTAAGGGTACTGAGCAGGATATCAACCTCTAAACCCATGAAACAGAAATGGGCAGATAGACGTGGGCTGCTCATCAGGCTAAGGTCTGAGGGTCTCTCCTGAAGCAAGAGACGAGAAGAGGCAGCTGTGTGCTCGGGGCAGTGGCTGCTCTGTCACCTTGCTGGAGTTGTCACCCATGTATCCCATGAGCAGCCAGCAGCTCCCCATTCACAACCATGCATGCTGTGGACAATTTAGAGAGGAAGGAGGTGAAGCACTCAGTCCAATCTGAACAGGAGTAGTAGTATAAGGAACCAGGCGTTGGGAAGGCATCTAGTCCACTACTTATTTGATTAAGGATTATTCAGTATAAAAGAAACAACAAATAACAAGGAAGGCTGTAGATTACACACAAATGCTAATGAGCAGGTGAAAACAGAGACAATAAGTTGTCTCTGTTAATATGGGAACTAATGGCATTAAACGAACTACTCACACATACTTGAACAGGGTCAAGATGAACTTTTGTCACTGATATGAAAGGGGAAATGTGTGATTATCGTACATACTATGCTGTTTTTGAGGGTGATTGTGGAAGGCATCAGAAGATGTTTGTGGGATTTTGTGTATTTTATAAGGAATTCAGCAGAAGGGACAGAGAAGGGGAAGGAGCAGCGGGAGCAAACACCAGGCAATGGAGATGGGGAGTAGAGGAAAGAATAAAAAGGGCAAGTCGCATTTAAACAGTGGGTAAGCTTCTCTGATCAAACCCTGCACCTGATCACCTCTTTTCTTTCTTCTTAGTAAATCCCTAACTACTTTTTTGTGTAATTCCCCCTCTATGTGTGATACTGCTGCAAAGTCTAAGTGCCAGCAACTGCAGAAGATGCTACAGCTCCCAAGGTCTGCAGGTCCAGGAACCAGCAACTGGAGGGACCACAGTGTATCTATGTGTAATTTGGTAGCAATGTACAAACTGCACGAGTCAGTGAGTAGAAGACTTGTGTCTGGGAAGATGCAAGGTCTCAGTCAGAGGATAAGCAAAGAGCCCAGGGTCTAGCTTTGGGCACAGTGGGTGCCTGGAAACGAAGTCCAACCAACAAACTAGGACATTATTCTAATATTTGAGGGATCCATGACTGTAGGGTACATGCGAGACAAGGGCCAGTGCGTGTAACCATTTTGACGGCCAACACCAAGTTGCTAGCAAAAAGGAGAAAACCTCCATGCAGGGTAAGGGGGCCCAAGCACAGAATTCAGAGAGGTTCTTTTGGGTCTGAGAGTACATGAGTCTGCATTTCAGTGACCAGGAAAGAGGAAACCCTGCATTCCAGAGTCCACTGTGTCAAGCAGCTCTAATAGCATCCTTAACTTAAGAGCTGAAAACAAGAAGTAATGGCTGTACTTTCAGGAACAAAAGAGCTTTCACTGGAGTATCCTCTAGGTAGAACAAAAAAAAGTAGACATGTGCAAGACCAGTCAAACTTTTGTTTTCCAGAGTAAACTGAATATTCTTAAAAACGGGGTATAAGAGAGAGACATGGAAGGAATCAGAATAACAGGTTGTGCTTGGACATGGTACACCCCAGCAGCATGTGCTCAAAAGCACTGAGCACAAGAAGACCTTGAGTAGGAAACCATAACTGTCAGACTGCTGATAAAACAATGAAAGACACACTTCCAGAAAAAATATGCATTTTTAAATCCTTTGACAGATGCTGTAAGAAGTGTTGATATGTAGCAAAATTGATGCAGACCGATCAAACTGTACTGTGGACAGTGACATATTTACTAAAAGCCACTTGGAGAAGGAACTAACTAGAAAGCAGCATTATCCTGGATTAGAATATAAAAACATGGGCTTTCCTGTAAATAGAATCAGCAAACCAGGAAATAGTATGTTATTTAATTTTCCTATATACGGCCTCCAAGTAAGTGACACACTTCAGGTGCACACGCAAGTACAAGCTAGAGAGAATAGTTTTGTGAAAATGAAACCTCTGAATGAATAAGGATTTTTGCTCAAAGGCAGAGAAATAATAAATATTAGGGTGGGGTATTTCTTTGCCCACAGACAATGTGATTTATACTCTTGACCCTAGGTAACTGTGTTCTAAACAAATAATTTTGAAAAAGCTTTTTAAGCTATTGGGCACTCTTGCCTTTGTCCAAGGGAAGACTGTTCATGCTGAAGTCAGTCATGGTTAACATGAGAGACAGCAGTTACAAGGCCAGGGCAGAATTTTATGACTCCCAGCCAGCATGCTGGCAGACCTGTCTTAGGGAGAGATGAAGCGCCTGGATGTACATGGAAATCTATAGGCTGACATAAAAGTTAATTTAGCCTGACACCTATTATTTTGATTTTCAGCAGTGATTTTTACATATTTCATTACCTAGAGACTCCAAATGATCTGCCAAGGGATCAGAGTGAGTTTGGGAGCAAAGACAGAGAAAGTCCACTAGTCCTTTCAATGAGTGTTTCTGCTCAGTAAAAGGAAAACAGCATAGGCCTCTGAATTTCCATGGAATAAACCTTTTTTCCTTTGAACTGGTGCCAGTGTCTTTACAAGTGTTACCTGAAAAAAACATCAGTGTAACCTCATAATCTCTAGTAGTCCACAGACCTATGTATACACAAAAGAGTTGCATAGACTCAGGCACATTTCTTTTCAATAGTTCAAATAGCACAGCTTTGCCTCAAGCTGCAATTACAGTGTGGAAATGCTCTAAAAGGGTCTGGCTTTTTATGTATGAGGTTCATGCCAACATACTGAAACACAGAAATAACGCAAGAGTTAGGTACTCTTTAACTACTGCTTTAACTACTAGCATAAATTGATATTCCTTTTATGAATAGAATAAAGGCACATACTAGAGAAACAACACAAATGTCACTTAAAAGACCACTCACTACCAAAGGCCCAAACACAGAATAAAGGTGGTCTAACTCTAGGTTTGAAACTGTCTGCTTGCACATGACTTCCTTTCATTGTGTCCTTCATGCTATTACTGACTTGACAGCAGAAGTTAAAAGCCAACCTGAACTGAAAGCTACTCTCTTAAATGTGAAAGCGTTAAACAACTTTTTTTATTCAGATCAATCCAAATAAGCCCATAAAATCTCTAGATACCACTTCAGAATAATGATTTGATTGGAGAACACTTTTCTAAAACCAGACATACTCACCTTAGAGACAATTTGTACCTGGTAAGGCCTGCAAAGCAGTATCATTATCACCGATTTTCTCCCTTTTTTTGTCTGCACCTTTCCACAGGACCAGCAGATATAACCCAGGCTATTGCTCCTGCCTCAACACCCAGGTTGCTCTTAAAAGGACCGTGTAGCCTAAGGATTTGTTGCAGTTTACCTACGGTGAGTTAGGTACCTAAGCTCCTTCCAGAAGGGTGCAGACATACAGACTTCTCGACAAGGACACAAACCCTGCTGTTCTTGCTTACGGTACCTGGCTTACCCCCGCGGTAATTCCCCACGGTCCATTTGTGCTCCTCGCTGTGCAGCGGCTGCTTGGCATTACCTCTGTGTATGTGTGTGCTGACAAACGATTTATGTGAGAAGCCAAAATGCCCCCCCGGACCATCAGCTTCACGTCCCACCGCTCTGGCGCGCTGCCGGCATCAACTCCCTCTCCACCTCGACTCGCTGTTGGAAACTCTCACTGTCCCCACAGTTCCGTGTGCCAAACGTGGAAGGACTAGCATCAGTAGGACCAGAACGACTCACGACCCTGTAACCAGCGGGAGGAGGGTACGGGGGGCTGTCCGCGGCTCTCCGCGGAAACCTCCTCCGACGGGCGAGAAGCGAGCCCCACCGCGCCGGGCCCCGGCGCGCCCGGCTGCCCCACACGTGTCCGCCGCTCCCCACCCCAGGGATGGCTGCGCCAGCCCCGTCCCACCGTCCGAGCCGGGATCGCGGAGCGGAGGGGAGTGGGGGAGCGCAGTGCCAGACCCACCCGCCTCCCGCAGGGCACTCACCTCCCCGCGCCGGCGGTCTCGCAGCCCCGCAGAACGCGGCCATTTCTCCACCGCTGCCGCCGCTCCGCCCGCCGCGGCTCGGTCCGGCCCCCGGGAGCCGCGCTCCACCCCGCTCCGCCCCGGCGGGGAGCGCAGGGCCAGACGGGGCTCGTAGTCTCTCCCGCGGCCGCGGGCGACGAGGGGCGCGGCCGCATCGAGGCACTACGTTCCCCGGCGTGCAGCGGGACGGGCAATATAAGTGGCTGGTGGCGAGCGCACTTCAGTCAGTCAGTCCGCCTGCCCGAACAATGCCTTCGGCGCCGGGGCCGGGCAGCCGCGGCTGAAGGCGGCGGGAGCCCCGGGCAGCGGACGCGCTTGCCGGCTCCCGGCGGAGGCGCTGGCGGGGGAACGGGCGCTCACACGTCGCGAGCATGTGGATACCCACGGAGCACGAGAAGTACGGCGTGGGTGAGTGAAAGAGCGAGCGAGCGGGGCAGCGTGGGGGCGAGGAGCGGCGCTGCGGGCGGGGAGCGCAGAGCGGGCTCGCCGGCGGGGCGCTGCTGCCGTTTCCCGTGGGAGCCAAGGCATCGTCCTGCGCATGTGAGTGCTGCGGCGGGGGCCGAGGTCCCGCCGGGGCGCGGGGGAGCGGCCCCGTCCCCGGGGGCACAACAAAGGGCGACCGATGCCCGAGCCGCGGCTCCGGCGTCTCCCGCGGCTGCCAGGGGATGGGGCAGGGGCCGGTCCCTCGTCTCCGAGGCGGGCGCTCGGTTTTGCCCGCCGGCGCTGGGTGAAAAGGCTGGCGTTTCACGGGGAACAAAGCAGCCTAAAAACATCGCTGGGAGCGGCGACCCGGTGGGAGACGGTGTCCGGCGGCGGCCCGGCAAACAGCGGCAACGGGGCCGCGGGCATTGTTCGCGCGTCGGGGGTTTTGTCACTGCTTCACTGGAAGCCAGACAAAGTGTCGCTTGTGGGAGCCGCGCTGCCTCGCCTGTTTGTTCCCCTCTGCCCGGCACAGGGCTCTGAAGCCTGCGAGTTTGACTTGCGGCGTGATCGGAGAGATCGCAGTGATTTTATTTTTCTTGGCACCGCCTACGCCAACACCCGGTGAGCGCTGGCCGCTCGTCCCGGACAATAGCGCCCTATGACACGGGTGTAGCTGAACTGTTGTACAGACCCGCCGGCGTAGTAGGAAGCTCTCCGTGTGTTTACGTCGCATTTGAACGTGGAGTTGTTCATACTGGAGAAAAGCGGGAGGAGCGCGGAGCTCTCCTTTGTGTGTGTGTGTAGCAGCGCTGTGGCGAGCCGAGAGCGCGGGGCCGCTCCGTCCCATCTGGAGTTGAGCCCAGATGTTGCCGTATTCCGAATGCTGAATTACACAGATCATCGATGGGGTTTTTTTTCTTGACTTCTTTATTTGTCAGGTCACAGCTGGGTTGCAAGACACTGATTAGTCCTGCCACCCGCCTTTCTTTACGAGGATGGGCAAGAGGCTTAAAAACCACTCAGGGACTCCCTGGAATGGCATGCTGGATATTAGCAGTCAAGTATTTCAAGCTGCAGCCCTCTCCTCCGTCTATTTGTTTTTTAGTTTTGATCCTAGTATGCTATTTCACAACTGAAGCATCTCCCCCGCGATATATGAGCTAAAAATCACTGTCTTTCTTATACTGAAAATAAGCAGATAAACACTGTTCCCCCTATTTGAATAACTATTCCATGGTTGCCAAACAATTAAGAGATATCCCTTAAATAAGGTTTTCTTCGTATAGTAACCCTATTCAGGTACTTAGAGGTGAATTGCTCTTCAGCTCTGCGTTGCTTACGAGGGCTGGTTTCACTGAAATCTTACTCCTGCTGAAGAGATAAGTTGCAATATATCAATAGAGAGCTTCCTTTGGATCAACCAGAAAATGTAGTCCACTACAAAGATTGTATTTATTTGTGTAAATAAAATATAGTCACAAAAACGATGCATATTCTTATTTAAATTCATTTCCCGGTTTTCTGTGATTTGGCTTCCAAAGCCTGTTCAAGATAGTAACAAAAAGCCACTGTTTAAATTGGTTTCTCTGTACCCCTAGGATGGGAATGATAATATAGTTCAATATGACTGTTGCAAAATGTTGAAATACTAACCTAAAATAATTTAATTTTTCTCTTGGACTGCTTTTTATGCTGTGTGCTTACTCACCTGCATGATGAGTGCTGTCTGCAAAATCTTCACACCCAATTACCCTGTAAGCTATTGTACTATATAGCCATGGGAGGGGAGGCAGGAGAAAGGGTTTATCTCACTGTATAATTATTTAAACTTTATATAAAGTGAACCTCATAAATCAAACTTGCATTTTGCAGCACAGGCAGCTTATGTGTTTTCTTTTTTGCTGATGTGATTATTACATTTCCAAACAGCTATTTTAATACTTGTGTGTTTATCTACTCTGGGAAAATGAGTGTGTTAGGCAACCCCTTTGAGAATCCCGATTAGTTGTACCAAGCATATGTATCCTTTATACCAAGAGCTCAGCACTTGCATCAACATCAGACCTCATCTGCATTTTCAGTCTGAATTTTGCAGCACATGCTGTGTGCTGCACATTTCTACCGTGATGCCAAAATGGATGAATAACCAGACAACAGCCACCTGGTTGCACTGAAGGGTTGCTGTTAACCAGGTGGCTGTTGCTCACTTGCACAGCCTGACTAATCCCACTTTGAGGGGTAGGTAATAGGAGTCAGCCTTCTCTTCTACAAATTTTTTTAACTTCTGCCTGCTAGCTGTTGATAATATCTGGTTGATTTTTTTCACTGCACATGTTGCTTAACTCCGAGTTCATTTACTAGTAGGCAGACACTGCTAGTTCATTTCATGGTAGACATTCATGCTGCTGTAAGGAACACATTACTACACTTTTGTGTGCCACCTTTTGTACTACAGTTCTGTGGTTTTATTTCCAAGGCTGTAGATTTTTGTCAGGTATGTTGTATTATCCCTCAGGATGCTAAAAGTGAAATAAACACTGGTATATTTCTGGTATTGAGAACTTGCTTTGTCTGGGTTTTGATATCTGTATTTTCAGAACAGAAGGTTAAACTTGTATATTTCACTTTGAAATCTCATATGTTTTGAACCACACCTTCAGCTGTGGTGCCAAACCAATGATGGCATTGTACAAGGATCCTGTGGTCAGTTATGTGGAGTATTTAGCACAAAGTATGCTGATGAAAGGGCAGGAGAAGTAAGATTCTTTTTTGCTGTTAATAGTGTTTAAATCTGGTCAAATGGAGTTGACTAAAGTAAATATTGTATGCTGATCTATGTGAATTCAGTACCCAAGAGAACCACAGATTCATTTAGGTTGGAAAAGACCTCCAAGATCATAGAGTTCAACCAATGACCAAAATTGTTTAGAACAATAATCAAACCTATTGTTAAAATGAGTAATTTAAGACTGCACAACTTTGGATGCTCTGCAGGCAGCAAACCAGTAAGCGTAGTCTTCAAAAGTGACTCTTAGTGGTTGCTGCATACTAGAAATTTTTAGCTGTGATAAATAAATCACGGGACTACATAATTACCTTGTAGCTGCTGTTTGGAGTAAAGATACAAGTTCTGCCTCATCCTCTATATTCAGGATATCTGTTTTTCTTTTTGTCTCACCAGATCTGCATATTGCCATATCATCTGATTTCTTTGATTTACCTGAATCTGTAAGGGTGTAGTTATGTTCTCTGCAAAGTAGGTGATTTAACCTGTTTTACTGAGCACAAAGCTTCTCAGCATTTCTCTGAAAGGCATTTTTTGGATTAGGGTGGAAAGATTAATTAAAGAGAAGAATTAAAAACACTTGCTGAATGTATAATCTAATTTATAAGCAGAATGATATTCCAGGTGCTGAAGTCATTCTGTACAGCAAAGTATACCAGTTTAACTCTGCCAAGTTGAAATAGTGATTGATATTTTTAGTGTGGTTAAGCCATAATAGTGCCTTTCTGAGGGGAGCATGAAGTTTGGGCATCTCCTAGTTTATAGACAGAGAAATCTAAGGTTCAAATGACTTTGTACTGTAAGCTGAGGTTCATAGGAGGCAAAAGACAGGGGCGTGTTAGTTGATCACAGGCGCGGTATTGACTTGCACATAGACAAAAGCCAAATCAATTGGCTTGTGTCCTGTTCTGAGTTGCAGCCAAACTAGTCTTGCTAGCAGTCCTGTTGAGAGATAGCAAAGATACGTATCCTTATTTCCATGCTGCAATCCCTTTCTTGACTGCAAGCTAACTTTACTGTAAATGAACTTGGTTTGTTTAGCTCAACAGTATCTCTGTCAATAACACGTTACAATCTATTTTGTTAAACATAAACACTTCCTTAGCCTGTCTTGTGTGCCTCTTCAAACAGTAAAAATAAAGCCTTCAATCAAACCTTATTTCCTCTATTCTTCTCCATTAATTGTGCCTCACATTTCTGTGTGGAATTCACTTTGCATTTTTGTCTTAGGCTAATATTGTCACTAATAATGAGCTATATCCGAAACTTCTATCAAGCTGTCTAAATAACTATTTAGAGTTGAGGCAGGGCAAAACATAATGTATTTGTGGGTTCATTTAACTAAGGGGCAGTTGAATGGTGATTTTTGCTTTCTAGTTACAGCTTGTAACTGTTTGTGGGGGGCTAGTTGCCTGCAAGCAAGTGGAGGTGAGATACCATTGGGCTCTGAGAATGAGGATGATGAGATACCTGTGTTCCCTTTGCCTCACGGGGACAGTGGAGCCCATTATGAAATACTCCCTGAGTTCTAGCTACCTGAGATAACAAAGACCCACACATTTTCTACAGGAACATTTTTGACACGTGCCACATTTGTCATGGAGGCTTTTACATCAATTTAGTATGTCAGTCAGATAAAGGTGGTATTTTTTCTAGTCTTTTATATAAGCAGTAACTTTCAATATCTTTAAGAAATGAAATTATCTCAACTTGCAGCTTTTGGACAAAAAATTGCTGACTGTTCTGTTGGAGTGCAGAATATGAAGGTTGAGATTTTTAAATAATTTTTTGATGTAAGACTAGTCTTAGGTTAAACAAATTAGGTAGTGAAATTTTCTTGAAATAAGGCTAAATCAGGATTTTAAAACTGATTTTAAACAGCTGCCTCCAAAAAAATCTGTAGACTTCCTTATGGATGTGTGATGTTTTGATTGTCTTCAGTATCTCCCAAGGACAGCTCAGAGCTGGCTGGCTCATTAATGTGTTACACAGTGCCCTTCAGAGATCTAATTTTTCCTATTTATTACATATCTGGTGCTACTGAGGAAAATCTCTGAAGGCAGAGGTTATTTCATGGTTAGCTGTATACTGATGTCACTCTTGCTTCCTCTTTTGCTGTACTGAGGGTTTTTTACCACCATTCTCAGTGTTGGACTTGTGAGGCTACTAGCTGGGCTGGATTTATCCAAAAGGTGTTGGAACAATGGTGAATTAAATGACATAAGCCATGAAGGTGAGAATGTGTCCTCCCTGTGGAAAGGGAGAATTTTTTTTTTTTTTTAATCTAACATAGGCTAATGTAATCTATGATTGCTTCTGCACACTCAGGCAACATGTGATGGAGTCACTAACTTCTCTGTCAAGTAAGCTATAATTGGTTACTGGACTCCTACCATGCAGATCTCAGCAGCTTTTTGCACTGCTGCAAGAGTGTCTGCCATTGACTCATCTCGTTGCTTCCCTAACCTGCACCCCAGAAAGGAAACTTCAGAATAAAATTGAGTTTCATGTTTGCAGCCTGATGCAGTGTTTTCTGTGCTGTTCCATAGTTCTCAGCTCATTTCTGAGTGTAATTCACTGTGTAGGTTTTGGTCTATAAAGTTCTCTGTAATTTGAGTTTTGGGATTGGGGAAAATCCTGAGGAGAGCATTTGACTGCTTGGATCGTTTGTGACACTTGAATGTATTCAACAACTGAGACAAGGCACTTTGAGCAGGCAGTTTGCACCCCTGGGAGATGTGTTACTTCATTTCTTTAGTTTTGAGGGACTTTGTGGTTTTGGTTTTTTTTAGCTGGATTTGTTGGTTCTGTGAAGGTACAGGGGAACACACTTGATAACCCATCAAAGCCTGATTCTTCACAGAAGGGTTGAAATGCAAAGGGTTTGCTTCATTTTCAGTCTGGAATTTCTTTTGTTACTGTGGGATTTTTTTTTGTTGTTGTTTTTTTGCATGTAACTACATAATTCAGTAACCTTTTGTTTTGCTTTTCTTCATTTTCTTGCTATCTGTGAGGAGCTGGGCAGAATGCCTTTGAGTAGACCATCATCTACTTCCCGGTGATTTGGAAGCCAGGTGACTAACCTGGAGGGAAATGTCTCTTTTTATTTATTTGTCACGTCCATTTATTTTGTCTTAAATGTCTCTAGCATTATGTAATACAGAGGATTGATACCTTTTTTCTTTTTTTTTTTTTTCCCTGAGGGTGATCCACAGAAATATAGAAAAATGTTTAGGAAGAGTTTTGAGAGATTTAATCTGTACTGCTTTCTTAAGGCCAGGTCAACTCTAGCTGTCGCTTCTGAAGGATATTTGCTGCCAATATGATTTTTAAAATGCTGATGACAGAGCATCTACAACTTCTGTAGTCAGTGCTTAGCAATCTCACTACCTAGTAAGTGTTTAGCACTGGACCAGTTTTCCTCTTGAATGTATCATTATGTATATATGAAGACCTGCCAAGACTTTTCCTTGTATGAAGCAGCTCCAGTTATTTCATTCTTTCCTTGTAAATGATATGTTCCTACCTTGACCAATTGGTTCATGTTCAAAACTGGACAGGAAAATTTTATCACATAAAGCAGGAGAATCTTAGTGTGGGCTTTAGGAGATGTGTTTTGTCTGCTTGTAATTCCCGGTGTGACATTTGTTCCTTTTGCAGTAGCATTGCACTGACTCATGTTCAGTCGGGGGCTGCTAATCAATCCTTCAGATCCTTTTTCCGGAACACGGTTGTCTAGACAGTTGTTCTTCCATCCTGTATTTGTCAGCTGATGATTTCTGCTTATGTGTCTTTACTGAACGGCACTTCTCTCCGATGCTATTTATTCTATTTGTCAGCCACACTGACTCCCAAATTTCCTTTCTCTCATATGCCTGTTGGAAGCACCTTGTCTGACAGCTTTGAGAGATGCAATTTAGGAACTGTACTCTCTAGCAGAAGCAGATCTTAAGAGAAGCAGTGCTTGATAAGCAACCAAGGATGCTTGGATGCCACAATGATTTGTGATTAGTTTGCATTTGTATATTTAGAGGAATGTGTTTTTCCAATCTTGACAATGACAAGAGATGGAAATGATAGCTGCTTGCAGTTTCTCTTCGTAATGCATTTTTCTAGTTACTCAGAATTTATGTTCACAGTTATATAGTTTAAAGATGACATGATAACTTGTCAACTTTGCGTTTTTGGGCACCTGAAATGTTTTGTTTAAAAATAATGCTGATCTAACTTCCAGATGCTCAAAGGTTGAATAGGAGAGCTGCAAACAGTGCAGCTCTCAAAGTCACCTGTGCTATGGGGACAAAGAAACAAGCTTGGATTTTGCAGTCTGTCATGCACTGTACTTGCTGGTTTTTGTTGTTTTGAGTAAGAAAGTACATAAAAATTAGTTTTGCAGTATTAATAAAACAAAAGTCTTATTGTAGGAAAAAACCCTTTGACACTGATTGCACTTTCATCCAGTTTTCTCCAGTTAAGGAACTGAGTCAACTTACTTTTTCAGATTCACTTGCAATTATTTATCTACTTTAATAGTAATTACTGAAGTTGTTACAAGTAAAAGAGTAAGGTGTGTTTACTCACGTCTCTAGTACAAAGAATTTTGTTACCTTGATAGTTTGTGTGTAGAAAACCACACTAGTAGTTGAGGTAATAAACCTGAAAATGGGGTTGTTAATTAGCAAGATTCACAATAAGGTGTTTGAGGAATAATTTAAATTTATTTCACTTCTGCTTTTTGTGTTACTGGATTTCAAGTGTGTGTTTTTGTGCTTTCAGGGTTCTGGAAGT
This sequence comes from Picathartes gymnocephalus, assembly GCA_013390045.1. Lineage (NCBI taxonomy): Eukaryota > Metazoa > Chordata > Aves > Passeriformes > Picathartidae > Picathartes > Picathartes gymnocephalus. The sequence goes on along the minus strand of WEKY01056753.1, from coordinate 24,873 downwards.
AGGTGGTGGGTGGTCTGTTGCAGTCAGTAACTAAATCATGTGCTTGTTCAGTCCTTTCTGCAGCAGAGAAGGAATGTAGTGCCCTTTGAAATTCGTTGCTTGGGATTTTTTGATTTGAATTTTATTGTTGTTTGCACTGAACTTACGATTTCTGGGTTTTATTTAGAAATGCAAAATGAGTCCTGATGGTGTATACTGACGTATTTTCTTGAATGCTTTTCACGGAGTAAGTGGGAATCTACATACACTGTGGATAAAAGATATCTGCATAATAGGGGCTCTACCATAATAGAAATTATGGAATTCTATTTCGTTGTTTTTATAACAAGGCATTTTCTTTTACTATCATAAATAATTTACTACGTACTAGGATAATGTTTTATTTTTTTGCAGCTCTCTGAAATTACAGGTTACAGTGCAGAAATTAAGTGTCTTATTTTAAAAGACATTTAAAGTCATAAAGTCTTACTTTAACTTTTCTCCAGAGTGGTGTAGTGAGGTGAATATGTAGGAGATGTTGGGCAGGTTGGGACAGGATACACCAGTACTTCTGATGCTTTGTTATGTTCCATGGGCTAGATGCAAGGTAACTGCAAAACTTGTATTATTTCATTATTGTATTATAGAAACACTAATGGGTAACAGCTTGAGCAAGCAGGAGTTATATTATAGACTATATACGTGTGCAGTAGTTGTACTTTCATGAAGAAGCATTAATGCTTCTTTAGGTGATATTACCCATAAAATAAAGGCTATTAATTCTTTTTGTCTGAGAAAAGCCCTGTATGAAGATGGCTATTGGGTTTTAAGTGTACTATCTTATCTTTTGGAGAAAAATATAGCATGGGGTATCTTAAATGTCATCAGAGGTAACACTATGAACCACTGAATCCATAGGTACAATTATGAGGAACACTTTCAGGTGCAGCTGTGAGGTACACTGCTTGAAACTAAGCACATAGAGAGAGGCCACAGGTTGTAAATGCTTTTTTTTTTTTTTTTTTTTTTTTTTTTTTTTTTTTTTTTGTGTTTTTTTTTTTTTTTGGTAAGTGATAGTGGTAGTTTTGATCAGAAATAAAGTTGGATAATATTTTGTATCTTCGAGGAATATGCCTCTCTTCCTAGGCTTCATGATTCCTTTCCTCACATCTGCACTAGGCCTGTTAGTACAGAGAGAATACAGAGCTTGACAGGCAGTTTGTGTCTTTGCATGGGATTTAGAAGTGCTCCTTCTGGTGTTAAGATTGTTTCCTCTCTTCCTCTGATAAAGAAGAAATATGAGTATGTATTTTTGAAACAATTTCATGGACAACAGTTGGCAGAGCTGCTCTGTTTTTCATGGTTAATAGTGGAAACTTCTTAAACATTCTTTACGTATCTCCTTCTTCCTTTCTTCCCTATTCCTCTTCATTCTCTTTATTTACCCCCTGCCCCCAGCTTCCTTTTTTCTTTTTTTTTTTTTTTTTTTTTCTTNTTTTTTTTTTTTTCCTGTAAAACTTAGAACAAAAAAAAGAGGAAATCCTAAGGTGGAAAACAGAATATCCCTGTTCTTCTGTTTCAGTGTAAGAAGAACATGTCAGTTCTCTATCGGGTTCCTAAACCTCTCTTCTTCCACCTACCCCTATGAGAAAAAAAAAATTACTACCTGATTATAAGTCCAGCCAAAATGATATTGATATTCTCTTTTCCATCTGGAGTAACAAGATTCGAATGCTTTCTCTCATTGGGAGAGAATGCAGATGTAGTTCTGCATTCTCAGCTGTGTTGAACAAATGGGCTTATTCCTATTGCTTGCCAGGTTAAATAGGTAAAGCAAGCGTGGACGTATCTGCCTGAGCAAGTTTTGCCTTTTTATTTGTCTTGGTGAAATATGTCAGTGATAATAATTAGCAGTTCAAGTTACAGATTCTCTGGTTGTTTCCATTGCTGGAAAGCTCAATTTAATCACTTAAATTTTTATTATATTTTTCAGATTGGATTGGAAGACAAAAAGACTTGTATGTGAAAAAGATGACAGACAAGTTAGGCTTTTCATAATGATTTAATTATCCAAAGACAACTTCTTTCCACCAATTAATTAAAAAAGCATTGTAAGAGATGCTAAAAATAGGTAAAATATCAGAATACTATGTGTTTTTCCAGGCAAATGTGTAGTGCTCTTGCATGTGAGACAGCTGTTGGTTTTAGAGTTTAATCTTCTTTGGAGATAGTGTTTGGAAATGTAACATGGTAAGCAATATTCAGAGGAATCTGAGGTAATGGGCTCTCCAGCCTCAGACATGATAGCATGGAAATCACTTATTCCATAGTTGCCTCCAGTGTTACTTCTTTAAAGCTGCTGTCAGTGGTTGCTTCTAGAAAAACACTATTGTTTTATTGGTTTATTTTTTAAAAAGTATGAATAGTAGCTTTATTTGAACCTGAGAAATTCTAATGTGCTTTTAGAAGTAATTTAGAAAACTTGTTCTCTTGATGAAAAGCCTTGGCTTCCTGGTGGCATGAAGGATGAGTGGTGTCAGACTTGCTGTTCTACCTCTCTGTTGTTCAGTGTTGGACTGAATCAATTGCTTTTGTATCTTCAAGCTTAAGTGTACTCTTGCTTGCTTACATGCAGAAAATTCCTGGGGAAGCCTTTAAGGCTGAAAATTGTTGAGCTTTAATGTATTTGCATGCAAAGGAAAGTATTTCTTTGTTTCACTTCTGCAAAGACTCGGTTCTGCCAAACTGTCCTGGGGCTTGAATAGCAGTGCCTCTAAAAATGCATATTTAATAGGTGTATTAAATAGCACCAGTTTTAAAGATGGCTGAGATAGTGTATCTATTAAGCAGGCACAAATTATGTTAGTCCCTATTTTCCCAATCTAATCTGAAAAATGTAACCTAGTAAATAGGAAAACTGCAGCTGCAACATTAGAGCAATTGCCTTGGTTTTCATCATGATTCTTGCAAAGATATGTTTGGATTTATATTGATAAATATTGCCTCTAGGCCTCTTTTTGAGCAGCATCATAATTGACATGCAAATGTGGTTGTACAACTGGTAGAGATCTGTGGTCTTTATCAGTGTGCTTTGTCTCTTTTTGAGTTCCCCAGCAAACTAGTGACCAAACAGAAAGGAACTGATGAGGAGCTGCCTCTTTCCAGAGAGGCAAAGGTCCAGAATAAATCTATCTAGCTGGTAAGTACTGAATGGACTCTGAAACCAGCAAGTTAGGGTCTTTTGGTTAGTCAATGAAGTGGATTTATTGTTTGTACAGCCATCTGAAGTTTGGCTTCTTAATGACCTCTGTAAAATATCATTTATATTTTTACATACCTTATGCAAAACCTTAAAAGCACTCTGCAGACCACAAATAGCAGGTTTTGTGTAGGATATGAATATGCACAGCTATACTACCAAATGTTAAAGTAATCCAGGAAACTCAGAATAGCATCTTGTCTAGAGTATATTTGTGTGGTAAAACTTTGTTGAGCAGAATGTAATTGTCTGGGGACCAGCATGACCACGGCCAGCCAGCTCTGGGGCTCACCCAGCTCTGGCCATGTGCTTCCCCTTATGCCTTTGTAACAGCTTCTGTAATGAACAATTGAGAGAGCTGATCTGGCTGAAAACTAAGCACTTTTTTGGCAGGGAGGTATTTACACTGCATCAGCACCTCTAGCTGGGTTTGGATGGTCTGCCAAAATAAGTGTGCCAGTGTGGGGGAAGGTGAGGGAGGTGCAGCTGGGAATGCAGAAGACGGCAGGACCCCAGTGCTCTGCATGTGCCTGCAGGCACATCAGATGAGGTGTAACAGAAAACTACAGCCTCATGAGAAATTTAGTTGGCCTATCAAGAATATATGACACTTTTCATGGGGCAGGAACAAATAACAAACCGATAGATAAATTGTATGTCATCTTATCCAGCTGTTAGGTCTGAATTCGTGTGTGTTTTGTTTATGCAACCCACTGTTAGTTATAAAACTCTTACACATTTTAAGTTGCTGCCAGGCATAGTAAATGCTTTCGTATTCTGGAGGCTACTTTGTGAGCAATTGCCTGTTACTACAATCTCAAACTTTGTTTTCTATGCAACAACCAGAAATGTCCAAGCACATGTTTTGGACATGAAGTTGAGATCGATTTTTGTGAACCCTTAGCAGGCTGCTGAAATAGTTTGAGTGTCACAAGATCAGAACCTAAAAACTCGAAAGGTGTAATTTCAATTTTGTGGATGTAAAATTAGTCAAATTATACCATGGAGCAAAACTTACGGAAAAAGGTAAAGTGTCAGAACTGGTAAACGTACATCAGGAGTCCTGTGAGATGTAAATAATACAGTAAAATAAAATGAGCACAGATGTCACACTTACTTCTAATATTGTTATGAGAGGTCTTTGTCCTACTGCTGCATTCAGAACTTAAGCAGGTAAACATTAAGTACTTTCAAAATCAAAATATGTGAAAGAAAAAAATGAAAAGTTCCTCCTGATATAATAAAAATATTTTATATTTGATCATTTCACAATAAAATATTTGATATTATACAAATATAGATGCAAATACTTTATTATAAAGTATTTTGTAATGATGACAAGTAGTAACGTGGTTTTTGTGAGAACTTGAATATCCTCAGAGTAATGAAAACTGCTCCTTCACCAAAATGATGGCTCTTAAGCATTGCCATTGCCTCTTCAATCAGCATAGATGGGAATAGATTTGAGGAAAAGGCCTTGGCAGTTTTCCTTCCAACCATCTCTACTAGTCTTGTCCTATTTCTTCTTTGCTATGACTGGCTCAGTGTTAGCTCTCCTGGAAACCATCAGTGGAGTGCCTGAGCATTCTGCACTGCCACAGTCATGTTCCTTTCTGGCTCTTATCCCCTGTCACCGAGCTCATTTGTCTCACTTCTGTCTGTCAGTTTTTTAGGTCTGAAAACTATGACTCCAGCTTAGAGAAAATACTCTGGTTAATTATGCATTGTTTGTTTTGTACCAAAATAAATTTTGGATACATAGCCAGAACCTTCAGCACAGGAGGAATTGTTTGATTTGTCTGTTATATATGGGGTACCAGACTTCTCAGTGTCTGTTAAATATGAGACAGCATCCTTACAACTTTTCTGGTATGGTAGCTATAAAGCTGGGGCATCACATACATAATATACTGGAGGCATTTTCGTGGGTGTCTTTTCCCCTTTTAAATTAGTCTAGTTATGAGTTAACTTTTACTGTGTTCAAAGCAAATTTAAAGTCTAAAACACCCTCTGGGAAGTGGGTGTGTTTACCGTACAGAAATGTATGAGACTAGGAAGTGGAATGATATACGTAAACTGTGTATGTATTTTTTTTCTCAGTTTCCTCAAATTGTCAGCCGCCTTGCTTGTTATGCTGCAATTACCAAGTGTGTTTTTGACCAGTTGTCACACAAGGTTTTGAATTTGTGTGTCCCTGCTCTTCAGCTCTATCACAATAAACTGGGAGGTGAGGAGGAGAAAAAAGGAAATATCATGTGTCTGATGACTGTTGTTTAGCTCACATCCAGGGTTCTGTTTATAAAGAGTTTTGTAGCATGATCTTAAAGTGTGTAACTTGTCTGAAAACGTCAATATTTACTTTGCTTATGAAGTCTTGATTTGCTGAAGTACCGTTAAAATTTAAGGGGCAAATAGTTGTTATCAGGCATCAGTATTCCTATTGCTTTTTGCAGACAGTTTAGATAACGCTTGGCCTTTACATCTGTATAAATGCTATACATGTTATGTTTTGTTTTTTTTTAAATGAATCTGCCCTATCAGTTTGCAAAAGGAAGTGTTTGATGGGTGATATCTTTATGGCAGACAAGATACAAAGACAACTTCATGATAAAATATGAAAGTGGTTTTGAAAGGAATAGCTTGATGTCCTCAGATCTATATTTAATAGGAAAGCTGTTTGGGCAGATCTGGCTTTGCTTCTTTTTAGTTACAAAGATTGAATAGTGGATAATTCCATGATGCAGTCATTTTTCTTCCTCTCTAGAAGACTTTAGCTCCAGAAATTCATCATTGTGTAGTTCAGCCATAAAATACTTTGACGTTTTCCTAGTATTAGTTTTGTACTAGGTACAAAGAAATTTGTGTTCTGTATGGATGTTGACTCAATGAACGCGTGAGGCATTCCTGCAGCCTGTGGTATGTCGTGGGGGCCCCGAGGAGGTCGGAGGAATGCTGGGGCTTTGGATATGGCACTGAAATGCTGACACTGCTGGTGTAGAATGTTGTAGCACACAAACAGTGTAGCATACCTGATTTAAATACCTCAAATTCCCCAAGCTTAGAGATGGAGCAGAATTTCATAGAATTTGCGCTGTAATTTCACGTCAAGCTCTCTTCAAGGCAGTGTTATACACTTGTGTATGAGTGGGTGAATAGCACTTGGCAGGCTTTTCTAGCACTTGGCTCTTCTAACATTTCCTACAATAATGACTTAGGAGCAGAACTTCTACCCTTCCCCCTGCTTAATTTACCCATGTGCTTCTCCCAAATATGATGTTTTCTGTCCTTTCTATACAATGTCAATTTCAGGCAAAATTAGCTTGTTTCTCATAATATGAAAAAGAAATTCACCTGCATAGCTGTGTGGAGATAAAGACCAAATGCTAATTGTTTTGTTGTTACTTGCAAACTGTTTTTTACCTAGAAACCTTCTGCATGTTAATCTTGCAAAGGTGAACTGCTATAATTCGTGAAGTATGTGACCTGAAAACACTTATGCTAAGTATATATTTTCTTTGTGTTTTTTGGAGGGGCTTTTTTGGAAAATACGGGCACAGGTTATTATAGTAGTATCAATTGGAAATGAAAGGAGGCTTGGACATATGTGCCTACAAAGTTAGGCTTGGCAGACCCAGTAGAGAATTGAAGGTACTGGGTTTCTGAAGAGACTGGATGAGGGATTATGGAGTGTAAGTGAAATGACAGGCAGGGGCAGAGAGGTCAGAACTGCCATGTGTTTTTATCAGGGTTTACTAATGAACTTATAGAAGAAAGAGCTGGTAGTCAGGCACAGAGTAAGGAAGAGTTATGACTATAGCGAAGGGCAGAAAAATACGTGAAAGTGTGGGAAACTTTTGTAAGAACTTTTTTTATGTTCCACTGATGGCCTGTTTTGTGGCATCTGCTGCCTGCCTTTCCAGTAGGGAGGTTGTAGTTAAGGTTTGCTGCAAAACTTGCAGAATAAAGACAGTGGAGGGGAGCAGATCTGGGAAGTGTTTCTGGATGATGTGCTGTCAGGGATTATGTTTTGGAAACCATATATGTAACATTACTTCTGATGCTAACTGGATCTTACTGAAGTATACTTCAGAAACAAGACCATGTAAAGATTTTGCAGTGCTTGATTCAGCTTGAATTTTCATGGAGTCATGTTAGCTGTGTGGTTTTACATAATGACCTCAGATCTGAGCTTTCTGTAATCAGTTGTATTTATCTTAGTTTGTAGGTCATGCAGGTTTTAGTTTGCTAGATAACGACTCTGAGATTCTTGAATGTTGCTAATGAGCTTTGGGCTCATGAAAAGTCCTCGTCCTCTGGCTCAGGGCTCACTGCTATCTGAAGGAAGTGTTCCTGAAAATACAGTTTTTCATTTCCAGAAGGCTACTTGAAAACTTTCGGCTCAATAGTTAATTGTGAGCAAAGAAGCAATTGAATTGAGAGCTCTTGGGGTAATGCTATTTCCTGTATTATGTGCTCTAGCCACTGAGGTGCTAGTGAACTTGCTAGGAATAGGGGCAGCATTCAGCGGCAACTTGAGGATTCAGTCACTGTGTGACCTACAAATGACAGACAGTGGTAGATGTTGGAAGAATTAGACACTGCAGATCTTATCTGTAAGATTTTCATGCTTTTTCACTAAGGTAGTGGATTCTGCAGTGTCCTGTGTCTGCTGGGAATCAAGTTTTAATTCATTTGTAAGTATGGTTTTACCACTTGAAAGTTATCTTGATTAAATGACATGTTCACTTGGCTTTGAAAGAAATGCTTTGTTTGCTGTACAATACACTAGCATTCCCTGTGTTGTGTGTCACCTCACTTCACCTCAGTAAAACACAAACTAGTAGAACTTGTGTACTAAAAAATACTATTTATTAAATAAAATGATAAGTATTTGTTCCAAAGTATAGGAAGTGATGAGTGACTGTGATTTTTTTTGTTTGTTTGCTTGTTTAGGTAAGGTTGACTGCAGGACATTTTTTTCCTTTCAAAATTTTTTTTAAATTTTTTTGTTTTGATAGATTTCTGTGTAGAGTGAGCCTTCAGTCTGCTGGCAGGCAGTCTTAGACAACAGGGCAAGTGTGTGTGAGTACATGTGTACCAGTACTGCTCAAAATATCATCTCAAAGGACTGTGGCAGAGAGTGATAGGAGCTGAGTCTGTATCATCATGAACTGTGCAGCAGAAGTGTGATGAATGCATATAGTGTTTGTCTTATGGCCTTTTAATTGAAATTAATAAATGTTTCATAATAAATTAATAATTATAGTTGAATGTTTTAAATTACTGTTCTTACATAGTTCACTTCTGAAATTTTAAATAGGTGTTTGAAAGTGCTTTCTGTTTTTGTACCACAAGTGTGATCTAAGTTTTCAAGTAATGCAGCTGTGTGTGTAGTGGCGGACAGTGGTGACCTTACTAAAGACCGAATTCAGGCCATTCAGCTACCATCCAAATGCTCTGCCAGCTTAGCTGCTTGACCACCTGCTTCTGTTTTTCCATTCCCTTGGCAAATGTAGGTTTTGTTCGTTTTCTGGCATCTCATCATTGCCTTTTAGAAAAAGAAATTAAATTGTGTGGATAAGGTCTGTACTGTACATCACTTGGGTGTCTTTGTGACTCTTATAGTTATTTGAATTTTCATCAGCCATTTAAGAATGGGCTTGTTGGAAAAGAACACACGATAGTGCCTTCTGCACCTCCACACTTGCTTTCCCTAGCCATGCTCCTACACTTTGGATTGCAAGACTCAGTGGCAGCCATGTAGCTGTGCTCAGTCTCACTGTAGCTTTCCTGCTCTGCATGAGCTTGGTGGTTATCCTCAGTGGGAAACATGAAGGTAGTGCTGATGTGCTGTTGGAGTGTGTTGATATTCCTTTAACTGTCTAAACATGCAGTTTAAATTCTTTGTCTTGGTTCATATCTCTTCAATATGGAGAAAAAGGATGGTTAATGCTTTTGAGCATGAATCCCTTAATAGCCCAGTGTAACTGGAGTGCTGCATGGGGAGTCTTCATTAATGAGTTACATTCCCACATCTACTACTGATCTGCTCACTGACTGCGTCCAAATTACATGACCTCAGTGCCTGGTTTGTAAAGCAGCACACTGCAAAGCAGGCTATCACTGCTGGCTGCAAGCTTGTGTACTTGTTTCATCTGACATAGCTGAGATAGTTCAGGAGTTACGTCTGTGGTTGGTTGATGAAAACTAAAGGAAAAATGGTTGGCTGTTTTGTGGCTTCTTACTGTGTTAAATGCTGCTGTTGGTTTCTAAAGTTATTCTCCCGTTTTTGTCAATGGATATAGCCATGATGCAGTGATTTGGGTGCACTAAATTTTAAACTAGAAAAATCATAAATTACTTCTGGTTTCACTATAAATTCCAATTAATTGTTTTTATCTTGCACTTCAAAAAAATGCATCAGTCATGGAAAAGAAGTTGTCTCCTGCTTTTTTTCTGTTGTGCCTGAAGACTGCATTTGGTGTTCTCACAGGCTTGGTCTAGTTTAGTGGATAGGGTGAAATAGGAAGCTGTGCAAATGCTTGAAGAACTCACTTCTGTTTTGGTGTTTGTTTCTATTGCATTCTGCAATACCTGCAATAAATGTCATTTTTCAAAAGGTTGCTTGACTACCTGGATTATCTTTTGCTGGTGGTTTAGGCAGGAGAAAAAGTGGACTGAGCTGGCACTGGCTGTGAATCTGATCTAAATATAGTCAGCTATGCACATACTTGCAGCATTGTCTGGATGGGTGTGATTTTTGTAATCTGGCAGTATTTATTACTTGTTAGACAGATTAGTAATTTGGCAAAGCTGAAGTGGGAACTTTGGTCTGGGAGGCACAGCATCTGGGTTTGAAAGCCTCCATGTTCTACCATTTGAGAAGGTATCTGGTGTGTTAAGATCAGAGGATCTGGCATCAATATGTGGTTGTGCAGACTCCACTGTGAGATGCTGGGGGGCCTGCATGAGCTCCCTATAGGTGTGGGGCTGAGAGGTTTGCTGGATTGCCATAATAGTGTCTGCACGTCCCTCTGACATCCTAGAGGATTGTCATGAGACTCCCAGTTAAAGGTGAGTCAGTGTTGTCAAGAAACTTAACTTCCTCTAAGCTTTCATGCTATAGAGGCTTCAACAGAAATATTAAGAATTCTTTGAGCATAGCTCACTGGTTTTGATAATTTATTTAACAGAAGTGGAATAATTGAGCTCCCACTCTTAAGCTTTCTACAGTCAATATTTATGTTCTCCTTTGGTTATGAAAGATGAATTTCAGAAACAGTGTTCATTCATATCTTTGTTTTCCTGCCCTGCTTTGTTACAGAATCTACCTTGGAACAAGCCCACAAAGCAACATGACAAAACGTCCTTAAAAAAAACCCCCAAACGGAAAGTCCACAAGAGATTCCTGCAACAAAATACCAACTAGTTCAACATCCACCAATTAGTATCTAGTGTTCTGCTTTCAGCATATTAGAAAGACAATGCAATTGAACAATTTTCTTTAGATACTTGGGAGCATTTGGAGCTAAGTGTAGGGATAAATGTTTGGCTTGGTGTCATTGATATAGGGGAAAATTTCTGTGCATCCTGTTTATGGAATTTTTGCTTCCCAAGTGGTAAAACAGTGTATTATAAAGATGGGTTAAGGAAAACATTACCTCTCTGAACCATTTGCTATTATTGTCTTGTGCAAATCACATACTGTTTTTTTTTGTTGTTGTTATTTTTTGTTTTTTTTCTTTTGTATGTGAAATGTGGATTATTTTTTTTGTTCACAATGGTGTACAGACAAGCAGGGGATTGCTATATGCCAGCAATGTGCCACTGCAAGTCTGAAGTAATAGTATCTGGATTAATATATAAAATAAGAGCTTTTCTTGATGTATCCTAGAGAGTGTTGGTAGAGCATCTAAGCTCTCCAGAGATTTACTTCTTTTTTAACTGGCTGTGTGTTCACCATGCTTGGGCTTTAGCCTGGATAGATTTCAACATATCTCTGCTAGGAAGAGTTTAAAAAGGTTATGAGGAAAAACGAACATTTTGTTTTTAATTTGTAATTGTAAGTAATCAACATAAAGCGAAGGTATGTTTTTGTGGCTAAATTTAAGCCCTTGTTTCTCAAAATAAATGCACAGATCTGGAAATCCTGTGATGCAATGCCAGTTTTGTCTTATTTTCTTTTAACCATTTGAGTCAGGTATTTGGATAACAGATGCTATCAATGTCAAAAGCAACTAGGTGTAGTAAAAGTTGAGTTTGAGATCTGACCATTTTTATGCCCTCCCTTGTTAGGTTATTGAAAGAAGAAACAGGGTCAATATTCTTTGCTATTCTCCAGACAGTGCCACTGGAGAGCGAGACTGAGATTTATTCTGGCTTAAAGATTTGACAGCTGACTTTGTTATGCCACATTAACTGTCATGTGAACGTGCTATACATGAGCTACTGATAATTTTTGTGCAGTCTGGAGGAAGAGTGATCTTGGTTCTCAAGCTGTTGTGCCTAGAAGAGTCTTCAGTGCATGAATAAATCATCAATGAAATAGTTTTGCTGTGACAGATTGTCTTCAGTGTAAATGGCCAACATTTTATTGAGAAGGGGGATGGATTAGGTTTGGGTGATCAGGTTCTCCTAGTGGTACAGGGGTGGATCTTTGGTATGCTGCCAGAAGCTCTCCTGTGTCTGACAGAGCCAATGCCAGGTAGCTTCAAGACAGACCCACTGCTGGCCTAGGCTGAGGCCACCTGCCATGGTGGTAGTGCTGCTGGAATAATGTATCTAACACTGGAAAAATCTGCTCCATGGCAGCAGCTGTGGCCAGAGAGGAGAGAGATTACATGAGAGGAGCAGCTCTGCAGGGGTCTCTGTGAGGGCTGCCCCAGGTGCCAGAGCAGAGATTCTCATGCAGACCCCGGTGAGTCAGGCTGTCCCTCTGCAGCCCATGGAGGTCCATGGGGGAGCAGAGATCCACCTGCAGCCCATGGAGGAACCCATGCCAGAGCAGGGGGATGCCCAAAGGCAGCTGTGACCCTGTGGGAAGCCCATGCAGGAGCACAGCTCCACAAGCCTCCTGGCAGGACCTGTGACGCCGTGGAGAGGGGCGCTGGAGCTCTGTGCCGGAGCAGGTTTGCTGGCAGGACTTGTGACCCTCTGGGGGCCCCATGCTGAAGCAGTGTGTTCCTGACGGACTGCACCCCATGGAAAGGGCCCACACTGGAGCAGTTTGTGAAAAGTTGCAGCCTCTGGAGAAGTTTGTGAAGGACTGTCTCCTGTGGAAGGGACTCCCATGCTGGAACAGGGGAAGTGTGTGATGGTCTTCCCCCTGAGGAGGAAGGAACGCACAGACAACGTGTGATGAACTGACTGCAGTCTCCTCTCCCAGTCCTCCTAAGCTGCTGCGGGAATGGATAGAGAAAACTGAGAGTGAAATTGAGCCTGGGAAGAGTGAGGAGGAAGGTGTTTAAGATTTAGTTTTGTTTCTCATTATCCTACTCGGATTCGATTGGTAATAAATTAATTTTTCCCCCAGTCAATTCTGTTTTGTCCATGATGGTAATGGTTGAGTGATCTGTCCCTGTCCTTATCCTGACCTACAAGCCTTTAGTTCTATTTGCTCTGCACTGTCCAGCTGAGAAGAGGAATGATAGAGTGGCTTAGGTGGGCACTTGGCCTCCAGCCAGGGTCAACCCATCACAGAGGGGAATAGGGGCTGATGTGTTTGGAAATCCTTACAGCAAAAAAAAAAAAAAAGGAAATGGTGCTGTCAGGTCATTTATTTTGGGTCAGTATTTAAGCTTCTATAAAGTGTGGACCTAGAAAGGCCTTGTGAACAAAGGCAGACTTCATGACAGACAGATCTGTAGTTCCTAAAAGGAATCCAACTTTGAATTACCCATTGCTATCAGTCAGAGTAGAAGCTTGTCAGCTGTTGGCATGGGAGCAAGCAGACAGTAAGGAAAAATGGACAAGGTCAAATTGGAATTTCTTCAAAAATGTCCACCTATCCTAAGGTATTTTTAAAATGCGTCTATATCCTAGTGATATTTCTGCTTGATACGAAGATTTTGATTGTATCAGTACTGCAGGATTGGGGTTAGCATTTTCAGTAAGACCAGAATTTTTTCCTGACAGCAATACTTCCATATATTTCTAGATTTGTTACAGTAATCCTAGGCAAGTTCCTTTATAGGCCCTACAGAAGCATCTGCTTTTGTAAGAGTAATAGTTTGCCTTAAATATGTTTTTAATTGCTTGTTTTTTCTCATGGTGGTTTTTTTTAAGGTGCCAGCCCTATTCTGTTTTTCAGATAGCACTGAGATTCTCTGTCTTTAAGTGTTTGTATGAAAAACCTATTAGTTCTCCCATATGACTTGAAAATTTGAGTTTTTTCCCTGCAGTTACAGGAACAGAAAAGGTCTGTTAGTTTTGAGCAACACTCAACAATTATTTCTAACATGAAACAGTTACTTCTAAAAGTGATATATCTGATCAAAGGAGACCTTGAAGTCCACCACTGTTGAAGTTCAGGGGTTTCACCTCCCTTGAAACTTCTTTACTAGCTCCATCCATTACTTTTCTATACTCTGCATGTAGTTTGGAGATACAAAGCAGCAACAGACAGAAGAGGAAAAATGATGGAAGACCCCTGAATTTGGTAGGATGAAGCCAGAGCGCAGACATGTAGGAATGGGAGCTTGAAACTATCAGGGAAAGAATTTGAGAGAGGACTTGTGGGCAAGAAAAGTAGGATTTGTGAGGAAGGACTATAGGGGAGCTTTCTGCCTTTGGCTGTTTTCTAACTCTGCTTAAGCCCATGGATGTGGAAAGATAATTGAATTAGAAATGTCACCTGTTGTCTGTGGTTTATCAGAAGCCTCATTATTAGCTATTATAAAGTAGAGGACAGTAGGGATGAGATTACGTGCAGCTGGCACTGCCAGCCTGAGAATGCGAGTGCTCTGGTTTGTGCTCTGTGCAGGCATGTTGTGTTCTGCTGATGTCCTGGATTGCTACTGCCTTTTGCAGCCTGAGCTAAGCAGGTGTGCTCAACCCTTTGGTAACATCTTCCTCAGTTAATCCCCAACTTGTGGCCTTGTTTCCAAGTCTCCTCTTCAAGCTCTTCTTGCATGCCTTGCAGCAGGTCACTGTGGAGAGAGTTGGTGACAAGAAGACAATGAGACTGATTTGAGGAAGTCAAATCTTGAAGTTACGAAAGCAGAACCATCTCAGGCCTGAGCTTCAGGAGGGGAAGTGAGAACAGACTGGTGAATAGACACATGCCTGTCCAGGACTCCTTGGTTTTGGTTATTTTTCATCCACATACTCTCACCCCTCTGATGTGTGTACAAGAGCCCAGATCTGATGGAGACAGACTCCTGTTGCTTCTCTTAAGTTTCTGATTGTCTGGCAAGTGCTGAAACACACATGTACCTCTAGTCCCTCAAGCCCTCTCAGTACCAGCTTGGAAGGTGGTGGAAAGGAGCTGCAAAGACAGTTTCTCCTAATACCTGCATGTGCTAAGAAAAGTGCTTGCAATATCCTTTGATGCAAAAAGAGGAAGGCTTTAAATCATTAAGTCAAGTATAGCATATTATTTTCATGTAATGGTTTTTAGATTTCCTAGAGGACGTCAGTAGTGGTGGCTTAAATGCTATCATGAAATATATTTAGTACCTAGCATGCTTAAGTCCTAGAAATAATGGCCTTTATTGTGGTCCTGAGGTCTCCACCCCCATTCATACCCAATTTGTATGTCTTAAAATGACCACACTTGTCTTCAGTATAAATTCCTTGTACCTGCAGTCACAAAACATTAGTGGATTGGTGTCAAGTGTACTTTGAGAGCTACTTGAGTTCTATCCAGCAGTGGATAACCTGGCCTGAGGCTGTACCAGGCTATTGCTGAGAATAAGTTCAGAAATATAAACCTCCCTCGTCATGATGTGAGAACTCTAGACTTGAGAACATTTTGAATATGTCATCAAAGCACTTGTATAAACTCCATATAGTTAATTCTAGATTAACATTCACTGCATACTTGTCTAGACAATACACACATCTATGGGCTGAAGTTTTTGTGTGTCCAGCAGTGTAAATGATAGAAAACTGCTGTAGTGGGCTAGTGGGGAGCTTTGTAGGTTAGTGCCTTGGTGAAGCCTCAAGGCTGTCTGGCACATGAGAAAAAAAAGATTTTCAAGAGGCTGTCTCACTCTTGTGAGAAGTGGTCGTCTTTCCATGTTTCACATAACGCAAAAGACTGACAATTTTCGCCTAGTCTCAATGCATTTGGGTGTGGATGGAGTGGAGTGAATATTGTTCTTTAATGTCAACCTGAAGCAATACTATTGAACGTACTTGACCTTACCTAAACCAGAGAAAAAGAGGGAAGAACTTGTCTTTTTCCCATAGATGCAATCCCAAGTATTTTTATTTTCATAAACAGTTGATTATTTTTAATAATTCATAGATATAAATGTATGGTAAAAACTGGGTCTTTGAAAAAAAATTATTGGTGTAACTTAAAGTAGATATATTATTTTAACAAGTAATTTTGATGAAGTGTTATAATTTAATTGGCAGCTTCTTTGGTAATTAGCGGACAATTTCTTTCCTACCTAAATAGATTTTTTTTTTGTTTAATTAATGAATGTAATGTTAATCAAAAATGCTTTTAACTCATAAAAGCAAGCTAGTGAAAAGAAATAATTACAGAGAGCTACAAAGACTCAGGCTTCTCAGTTAATTTTAATGACTGCTTCTAAAACTCCTGGAAGAAGAGCTTGGAGATCTGTTTTTATCATTAAACTGTCTCCATTTGTCTCCATACAGAGAATAAACTGCTATGTGATAGTTTTCAAAACCAGTTGTAGTGATTTTTTTTTTTTTTTCTCCAATGTGTCTAGCATTTCTTGCTCTGTCAGTGTACGTATAGTACGCTTATTTTTTTTTGTACTGGACTTGTTTGTGCCTATGATGATTCAAATGATTGACTAAATGAAGTAGGGTCTTTGTATTTTAGAAAGAGGAATTGTGATAGAGATGAGCCTTGTTAAAGATCTTTCCCATTTGGATTTATTAATCTGTGCCAATATTTCTGTAAGATATGAGAGCACCTTTATCTTATGGAGGAATAAATGCCAGTGTCTCTTTTTCTACAAATTCTTTGCAGGGAGAAATTGTTCTGTTACAGGAGACAATGCTCAATGTAATAATCTAAAACTCTTCTCATGGAGTGTGGAAGCAGTCTACTCTAGAAGCAAAGTGATGTTTGCTTTCTTTTTTTCCAGAATCATAGTAGAACTTAGATCTTTGAAGTATCCATTTACCTCAGCAAATATATAGGATATCATTTAGGAAAAATTAATACCCTGTACAGATTGATTGAGAGAAGACATCCAGAGCAGCCCAACTAGAGACACACTTGGGCTTCTCACGGGTGAAAATCTGGAGATCAGGCAGCAGTGCTGCACTTACTGGCCAGAAGGCCAAATGCATCAAAAGCCTCATGGGCAGCAGGTCAAGGGAGGGGATTCAGATGCTCTTCTCTTCTCTGCTCTGCTGAGACCCCACCTGAAATATTGCAGCCAGCTCTGGGGGCTTCCCACACCAGACAGGCCTGTTAGAGTGGGTCCAGAGGAGGGCCATGAATATGGATAAGGGGGCTGGAGCACCTGTCCTACGAAGACAGCCAGAGAGAGCTGGGATTGTTCAGCCTGAAGAAGATGAGACATTGGGGTGACTTTAGGGCAGCCTTCCACCACCTAAAGGGGGCTTATAAAAAAGAGGGCGAATGACTTTTTACACAGGCAGATAGTGATAGGGCAAGGGGGAATGGCTTAAAGTGATGAGAGATTTAGATTAGATGTTTAAAATGAATTTTTTACTCAGATGGTAGTGAGGCACTGGAACAGGTTGGCCAGTGAAGTTGTGGATTCTCTGTCCTTCAAAGTGTTCAAGGGTCAGTTGGAGGGGACTTTGAGCAACCTGGTCTAGTGGATGGTGTCCCTGCCCATGCTCTTGGGGTTGGAATTATATGATCTTTAAGGTCCCTTCCAACCCAAGGAAGTGGATGATTCTGCTTCTATTATCTTATTCTTTTCCCCCTGCCATTTTCTGCAGAGAAGTGACAGCATAGGTTAGACTTCAGCAGACTTTATCTTTTCTTTCCTTTACTATATGTCATGTAAAGTTTTATGCCCAATGAATATTGACAAGCATGTAATTATGCAAAGCTGTTAAAACATGCAGTTACTACACCTTGCTTACCAACACTTTTGCACCAAGTTTTCTTCAACTCTTCGTTGTACTCCCTTAATCATCTTTGTGACCTTTTGTTGGATGCTTTCCAATATGTTCTTGTCTGTTGTCCTGGCTGTCTGCAGCCCAGAAATGTGTTTCATGTGTGGCCACCCCCAGTGCTGAAGAGAGGGGAAGGCCCACCACTCTTGCTGGCCATACTTTGCAGCTCAGAGTACCATTGTGCCCACAACGGTATACTGCTGGCTCATGTTCAACTTGGTGTCCATGAAGACTCCCAAATACTTTTTTGCTAAGCTGCTTTCCAGGTAGTTGCCACCACTCCCTGCACATACTGGTGCCTGGGTTTTTTCTTTCCCAGGTGCAGGACTTTGCAGTTTTCATGGTTGAGTTTCAGGATGTTCCCATCAGCCCATTTCTGCAGCCTGTTGAGGTCCCCCTAGGTGACAGCAAGACCCTCTGTGTATCAGCCACTCCCTCCAGTTTTGTGTCATCAGCCAACTTGCTGAGAGTACTCTGCCCGTGTTGAACAGAGTTATAGGTAGTGTTGGCTGCTGGAGTGCTCCACCAGCTAGGAGCCTCCAGCCTGACCTTGTGCCACTGGTCACCACTCTCTGACCACAACCCCTGGGCCTGGCCATCCAGACAGCTTTCATCCACTTTGCTATTGGCTCATCCTGACTGCACTTCGTCAGCTTCTCCAGGACAGTCTTACAAGGCATAGTGTCAAAGGCCTTACTGAAGTCTGGGTAGACAGTACCCAATGCTCTCCCCTTGTCTACCAGGCCAGACTCTGTATTATAGAAGGATATTGTGTAGGTATGTGCCTGTACACGTGTGTTTGTTTAACTTGTAACTCTTGACGTGTTGCTGTTACTAGATTTGTTTCAGCATCTGTACTGTTTAGACCATAAATCTCTTCTTAGGCTTTTGCACTTGAAGCTGTTAACTCTGCTAGGTAAGATAAGTGACTGATGTTATGCTAAATGGGAATAAATATGTTTTATTAAATGTGGAATGCCTTAGTGATAAATTTCAAGCTTTGGAACATCTTCAACTATTTAAATTTTTTTTTTCCAAAAAATACCTAAGGAGTGATCTGCCATAGCTATTTCTACTTAGTCTCATCATACGTGATTAAGCTGATTTTAACAAGCCTTACACTCTGCAATTAAAATACAAAATTATAAAATGTCTGACCACAGATTTCTGCCTTAAGGCTTAACATAAGCAAATCTGAAATGAAACTTAAGCTTGAGAACGGCATTATATTTTTTCCCATCTGTTAAAAACAAATAACCTCCCCCCAAAGCATCCCACAATTGCCATGGAAACTAACTTCATACTGTAGGGTTTCTGAGATGGATGTGTTTTAGGTACACACTTGAACTGATTTAACTGCAGCAAAAGTAATGGTAAATATACTGTGTGACGGTAACCTTAAACCTCTTGCTTAAGTACGTCTTGTGTAAGTCTTTACAATGAGAGAGTTTGTGCAATGATATTTTACATTGCATTTCTGTTGTACTTGTCATATAGAACAATGGTTTCTGCTCTGGTGACTGGCTACTGCTTTTTCTGAAGTTACAGAAATGAATGATCAAAAAAAAGTCCTTTTAAGTGAGATTGTCCTTCTGTTTCTTCTGTGGCCCTTGACAGCGTTTGAAGCAATTAAGTCTCTTACAATCTCCTCCTCTGCTGTCATTTAGCTCAGTTTTGGCTTTTCTATTCAGTAGTGCTTTCACTGAATTTTCTTGGGTCATTTCATGTTATGGGCTTTATTTGGGGGTGTTTGTGTTTCAACTGAATTTGTAGGAGTAAAACTAAGGAAAACTTGGTAAACTAGGTACTTTTAGTTTAAAATATTTCAGGTTAGGTATCTTCACTTTGCCATAGTAGTGAGCTACTGAATTGATAAATAAGCTGAAGAACATAAGGCATGACTGTAACATAAGATAATCTGGAATATTTGCATTACTGTGTAGAAATAAATTTTTTCATATAAACAGTGATTTAAAGATTACTTTCATGCTGAAGTGGGGGAAGCATCTCTTTTTGTCTTTGGCACGATGTCTTCAGTAGGTGCTGCAGGCCAGCAGTCACGGTGCAGAAGATGCAATGGGACAGCTGCTTTCTTCAGTTCTGCTTTAGCTGGCATTAGCTGGTTTTCAGGAGTGCCCTGGACACCTTGCTCCTTCCTGAGTGCTCACCTCTGTGCTGGGTGATGGGCTAAGAGCATGACTTCATTATATATCCATTCCCAGAGCTCCTATAGGACAGGTGTGAGGAGAAGACTTTGGGCAGGATCCTGTCAGACGTTACTGTAGCTGAAACAAAGGTCCAGGAATGGTGGGGGTTGGTGTGTCTAAGCATTTGTACAATATTTAATGTGCAGGTTTTGCAGGGGTTTGAAGTATTTCCTCTCAACAAAGAGTTTGAATTGGGGCAGATTTGATTTGGGGCAGATTGTTAGAGTTGCTTTGGGACACCTGATAACCTTAGACCAAGTATAGAATCAGATTATTTATGATTAATATTTAAACCTTAGAGTCTTTATCACAGGTGTCTATTTCAATATTTAATGGAGACAAAACCTCTAGTTGCCCTTTTCAATTTTGACAAAACCCAAATAAATTTCTTTAGAGACTAAGATAGGTATTTTAGGGACTTCAACTGTGGGATTTGCGTTGTTCATTTATGTCCTTTAATTACAGTCTGGCTGCTGTCAGCCACAAATTGCTTGCAATATAGTTTTAGACATAGTAATTATGCCATAATGTACAGGGTCTGGGCTGAGAATAAGGAAACTGTGTTCTATCTGTTCCTCAGTTTTGTTTTATGACATACATCACATCACCAGATCTTTGTATGCTCATTTGTAAGCCTAGGAAAAAAATTCTATCCTTATGTTTGTGAAATATTAGATGTTACTTCAGACAGTTAATTGACATGTATTGTATGTATTTTTTTTACTGCTTCAAAATATCTTTGTTTCTATTAAAGTTCAGAGGGAAGTAATACTTTAAACTCCTAATTTTTATATTTTTGTATGAAAGGGAGTTTCTGGATGTCATGGTTGAGATAAAGTGTAAATAATATGTAGAATGGAATTTTGAAATGCAAATGTGTTAAAGTATCTGCTTGCTAAATAATCAAAACAGTAAACAATGTTTGGTACATTTTAGGTGTATTCTTCTCTTCCCTTTTACAATGTATAAGTAGAAAAAGCTTATCCTGGTATTAAGTTTGTGTAATTGTATGCGCTGACATCTGTGTTTTTGGAATGTCTGGAATCAAAAAAAAATGAAATGTGGTAACTTGTTAACATCATAATTAATAAAAAAAATTGTTTCACACAATATGTTGTATTCCCAATGTCAGTTGTAATTATTTGGAGACAAACTGCTCTATTTTTTACTAACTTTAGCATGTAGGATACTTGGGCAAAATAGAAGGAACAAAAAAGAGTGATTCTTTGTTATTCAGTCCTCCTTTAAGTGTACTTAGTCATTTTCAGTGTAAGGCTTTAATTTGACTTTTGCTCAGAAGAAAGTGAATTATTTTGGTCAGAACTACAGGAGAAGATCTGAGATGCCATGGAACCTGACTCACAGGGAGGAGCTCCCTTCTGTCAAGAGTACTTCATCACTGTGTAAAATATACCATATTAATGTTTACCCAGAGAGTCTATTATTTTGAAATGATCGCCATGAACAGACCCCAGCTGTATGTGGATAGTAAGGAGCCATTGTATTTACATGGCAATTGTTTTTTCTAAAGGCATATTTTGAAGTAGCAGAGTTAATTGAGGTCAGTGGCTTGGCTGCTGTATATAGGCACAGTTCCATTAACTTGAGCTTCTCCTGTGGTAAACTTACCCTTGTATGATAAAAAATTATGGCCCTAAGGCTTTTTGTTTTTTGAAAGGATTGAGCATGGAGATTGACATATGCTTCTCTGCATAGAACAGGGAGTATTCTTTCTTATTTGAAGGTGTTTGTTGGATGTTTGATGAATGGAGTGGTGGGGAGAATTCTTAATGTGGTCACTTACATCACAGGCAAAATGCATTTAGATTTATTAGCTGAATACATTCTGCCTGACCTAGTCAGTCTTCACTGTCAGCCTCCTTTTTTCAGTGGTGCACCCTTAAACGTGAGGAAGAATTAGAGCATTTTCTCACTGCTCAATAGGTTTTTTGTATTTCCTGAGTCCTCCACAAGAAGTAGGGTTGAGGGGAACACGCATCTCTGAATTTGAACTGCTGGCGTCTGTGACTTGACTGAGTGGCAGATCTGTACCACCTCACATGGTGGGCTAAGGCTGAGCAATAATTTCCTTGGCTCCATAAAGGCAAAACAGCTATTTCAGTTTGGACTATGGCTAAGTCCTGAGCAGTGACTGAATGTTTATTCATGTTAAAACAAATACATTCTATGTAGACTATGAAATCAGACATATATGCTAGAACAAAGCAGGGAGGGAGAAGAGAACTAATCTTTCATTTTTATTGAATGGTATGCTATTAAATGTTTAAAAATTTCACTAGGTCTGATAATTCAGCATGTAAAAGTTATAAATGTACTGTTTAAAGGTGTATCCCCATTCTCTAGACTTTATTCTGCTAGCAAAGGAGAATGAGATACAGGACAGAATGATGGATTCTTTAAAAGACTGTATAACTTCAGGTGATAATATTTAAACCATTTAGCAAACTTACCCATTCTATCTTTATTCTGCCTGCGTTTATTCTTTGACAAAAGCAATTCTTTAATAATTTTGTAATACTTTTTGGAAAAAAAAAGGCAAGGATTTTGACTAAATTTGAATACTTGGGCTAGTCTTGTCTGAAAAGAACAGCAGTAATTGTCAAGTGATAAGAATAGTACAGGAAACATCACAATTAAGTTTACCCTTATTTAGCTGTGTTGGGAGCTATTTCCTTATTTCTGTAATGAATTTATGATGTTCAGCAGAATTTTACTTTTTCAAGTGAGTTTCAGTAAGTCAGGGTGTCAGTAGATTGATATCAGTTAAATTCCTAATATAGCTTCTGTACCTAAATTTTTCATTAGTTTAGAAAGAAGCACATTGCATTATTTTCCTGTACTCTGTACTTTAAAGATTCTTGTGTGCTACTTGGGTACAACTAAACAGTGCCTTACCTAGCCATTTAGGTTGCATTTTGTGCTTTGAAAATGGGAAATGTAGTTTTCCTAAGAAGAATTTAGTTTCAAATGTGGAACTTAGCAATTAGATAAATTTGCTTGGGTTATAACATATAGTGTACTGCTGTAGAATAGTAAAACTTTCTTTTGAATTGTAGAAATTGTGTGTGTGTTTTATGGTGTGGTCCTTAAGATCTGTTGTCCTCTTTGTAACATCAAATTCTGGTGGTGATGATGAGTTGAGCATGTATATTACTCTTTGGTGTTTCTTTTGTTGTTTTTTTCCTTCTAAGAATTGCTGTGGAAGATGTTCTTGAAAGGAAGACATTTTCACGTTTTGTTCACTGTGCATTTTCTAGGATATTGAGTAAGAGTAGAAGAAAACATTCGATCTTTTGACATTTTATAATGCAAAGAAAAACAATGCAAAGAACAGAAGAAAATACTAAAAGGAGATTTAAATATGTGAATTCACGCAAAGTATGTGCAGTAGGATGTGCTTTTCCAAAAGCTTCCAAACTTAACTAAAAGAAGTAACTTGGTAGACTAAGGCTCTTTGGAAATAACACATTCTTATCCCCTGCTTTTTTTGTAGGACTGTTCTGGGTGAAGCTTTGCTCTTTTGTTCCCATTATACTTATGTATCCATGATTAAGCAATCACTTTGCATACAACTTCTTTAATGTAGGTTTGCTTTTGCATTCACACACTCTGCACACAAGGAAAAGAAAACAAATATCAAAGACTTTAAACTAGTAGAAAGCTGAGATGGCTTACTTAAATGTTGTTGCCATCTAGAATAGTGCTTCTCAAATTAATTTTTAGAGGCCTTACTATTCTACTTCTCCATCAGTTGCAGATTCTCAGTGTCAAACTGAGCAAATTCGAACTCTGAATTCTGCAATAATGAGATATTCTCAATGACACTCCTCAAGGTGGCAAATTCTCTGAATCACTAGGTGACTTGGGAATTATGGGCCTATTTTTACTATTTATGTTGTAGAAGTTATGAAGTTGATGTCCACGAGGATGAAACTTTTGAGTAAGGGCAGAATTTTCTTTTTACTTCCTTTATAGTTTTTCTTGAGTGTCTGTGAATGGAGCTTTTCTAGTATTCATTATTTCTTCTGACAACTGGGTGTGTTTAATGTATAAAAACAAACATTAAAAACATAGTTTGCAAGATAACAAAGACCAAGCCAGGCAATAAAAATGTAAGGAATGAAATCTGTGGAATAGATAGCTGGTATTATTCATGGTGTGTTGGGATATAGCAAGTGAAAAATTCATGTTATGAATTCTGATGGAACTGATAGCCATGACAGTGGTCGCTAATACAGACTGTACTGCAATATAATGTGCGGTAAAATGTATTGAGGAGGTCGTTTTTGGGAGATTATTTCAAATTTTGCCACTGCACAGTTTGAGTTGTGTCACTTGAGATAGGTAATTCTTGGTTTTATGAAAATGATAGCTTAGTGTAATGCATAATAAATGAATCTCAGCACATAACTCTCCCAAAGTAATTTCTTCTTTTAACATTTCTGCTGCTCAGTTGAATATCTTTCAACTGTTCAGTTTTTCTGTTTGATGCAAGGAGCTTAACCTGACCACATGCAACAATCCCTTCTCCTTATTTTCCTGCAGGTAAATAAAGTGTTGTCTGATCACTTTGAACTGTTCCCCATGACTCCTTTATGTGCTGTTCTTGGGGTAGAGATTTGTCTACTGGATCAGCAGTAAACTGCTTTAAATTAACCAAAATCAAGAATGTTCAAGTAGGGTGTAGTAGGAGTTCAGGAACATAATTATCCATCAGAGTTTTACAGCCTGTTTCACTTATGAATGTTAGCATGTAGAAAACTCTAAATGCTTCCATTTGTGACTTAAACATCAAGAGTATAAGGCTGAAAATTTATAAGGATTGACTTGTTCAGCTGTGTTTTTTCTGTTTCTCAGTCTCCCTGAAAGTTTGTAAGGCTATTAATGAAACCACATTGGAAGTTAAATTAATAAATTACATAGATATGGCAATGTTCACTTTTTATTAAATGAAGGTAAATGGAATAGCCAACAACTTTTTTTTTCTTGTGACTCCCAGCACTCCACCACCAATTTAATAACCTGTAATTAGGAAAACATCTACTAAGCACAAAAAATAAAACAAATATTTCAAGCTAGGTGCTGACAAGAAATGGAAATTGAAAA